>JAGIQG010000025.1:975606-1073808 GCA_024679065.1 Sphyrna mokarran
TAACACCCCTCTTCACTATCTACCACACCACCAACTTTAGTATCATCTGCAAATTTACTGATCCATCCCTCAATACCCTCATCCAGATCATTTATAAAAATTACAAACAGCAGGGGCCCCAAAACAGACCCCTGAGGCACACCACTCGTCACCGAACTCCACGATGAATATCTCCCATCAACCACCACCCTCTGTCTTCTATCTGCCAGCCAATTCCTAATCCAATTAGCTAAATCACCCTCTATTCCACACATCTGCATTTTCTGTAGAAGTCTTCCATGGGCCACCTTATCAAACACCTTACTAAAGTCCTATATACTACATCAACCGCCTTACCCCCATCACCTCTCTGGTCACTTTTCTCAAAAAACTCAATGAGGTTAGTAAGGCATGACCTACCCTTCACGAACATGCTGACTATCCCCAATCAATTCATTTCTCTCTAAATAACTATAATCCTATCCCTAATAATTCTCTCCAATACCTTGCCCACCACAGAAGTAAGACTCACTGGCCTATAATTCCCAGGAAGGTCTCTCTTCCCCTTCTTAAACAATGGGACCACATTCGCTATCCTCCAGTCCTCCGGAACCACACCCGTAACCAACGAGGACCTGAAGATCAGAGCCAGAGGCTCTGCAATCTCCTCTCTTGCCTCCCAGAGAATCCTAGGGTAAATCCCGTCCGGCCCAGGGGACTTATCCAACTTCAAACCCTCGAGAATTTCTAACACATCCTCCCTATCTACTACAATACTTCCCAATTTGCAACCCTGTACCTCAGTGTTCTCCATAGCTACATTTCCAGCACTCTGCGTGAATACCGAAGAGAAATATTTATTCAGTGCCTCACCAATCTCTTCAGGCTCCACGCACAACTTCCCACTGCTGTCTATGACTGGCCCTAATCTTGCCCTAACCAATCTTCTATTCTTAACATATCGAAAGAAAGCTTTAGGATTCTCCTTAATCCTATCAGCCAACATCTTCTCGTGTCCCCTCTTAGCTCTCCTCAATTCACTTTTTACCTCCTTCCTGGCTAATCTATAGCTATCCATTGCACTAACTGAGCCTTCAAGCCTCATCCTGACATAAGCCTCCTTTTTCTTCTTAACCAGCAAATCAACTTTTTTCGTACACCAAGGCTCTCTTACTCGACCATTTCCTCCCTGCCTGACAGGGACATACTTATCAAGGACTCGCAGCAGCTGCTCCTTGAATAAGCACCACATTCCAGATGTTCCCAGTCCCTGTAGTTCCCTAGTCCAATCTATGCACCCTAATTCTCTCCTGATGGCCTCATAATTACCCTTCCCCCAGCTATAACTACTGCCCCCAGCTTCATGCCTATCCCTGTCCATCACTAAGGTGAACGTAACCGAATTGTGGTCACTATCACCAAAATGTTCACTAACTTCCAAGCCTAACACCTGGTCTGGCTCATTGCCCAGCACCAAATCCAATGTAGCCTCACCTCTAGTTGGCCTATCTACATACTGAGTCAAAAAACCTTCCTGCACACTCTGTACGAAAACTGACCCCTCTAACGAGCTAGAGCTATAGCTATTCCAATCAATATTAGCAAAGTTAAAGTCCCCCATCACAATTACCCTACTACTTTCACTCCTAATCAGAATTGACTTTGCAATCCTTTCCTCAACCTCTCTAGAACTATTAGGAGGTCTGTAAAAGACTCCCAACAGGGTGACCTCTCCTCTCCTGTTTCTAATCTCAGCCCATACTACCTCAACAGACAAGTCCTCATCAAACTTCTTTTCTATCACCGTGATACAGTCTTTGACCAATAATGCCACTCCTCCCCCCCTTCTACCTCCTTCTCTACTCCGACTAAAGCATTTGTACCCCGGAACCTGCAACATCCATTCCTGTCCCTGCTCTACCCAAGTCTCTGAAATGGCCACAACATCGAAGTTCCAGGTACTGGTCCAAGCTGCAAGTTCCTCCCCTTTATTGCGAATACTCCTTGCATTAAAGTATACGCATTTCAAACCATGCCCCACCCCACCCGTACGCCGCTGTGTTTTACAACTCTCTTGTATAACCCCCTTATTCTCATCCCTCTCAGCACCCCAACTACTTAGGATCCCACTTTGATATACCATCAAAGTGTCAAAAGACAAAGGTATCCTGCAGAATAAACAACTTTCTCATGTCTTATTGGAATGTAGCTCGTGCCAGTGTTGTTCATAAGAAGGAAACTGAGAACTAAATTTGATCTACTCACACCACCTACACTACTACAACAGAGTGACAACAAATTACTTGCCAGGAATGAATATCGAAACTGAGCTTTAAACAAGGAGGAAGAGTTTTAGTGAGAAACTATAAGTGAGCAGTGGATTCCTGGAATCATTTGACCCAGGACAGGCCTGATTCCTTATACAGTGCAACTTGATAAGAGAACATGATGGAGGTACACTAACCGAACCCTCAATTCAAGGAGTGAATTAGATATATCTAAAAGGCTTATGTCACACACCCAATTGTGAATTCCTGAGCTATCTGGAACCCTTACTGTTTGTGATTTTTATAAATGAAGTGTATGAGGAAGTGGAGGGATGGGTTGGTAAGTTTGCTGATGACACAAAGGTTGGAGTATTGTGGATAGTGTAGAGAGATGTCAGAAGTTGCAGCGAGACATTGATAGGATGCAAGACTGGGCAGAGAAATGGCAGATGGAGTTCAACTGAGAAAAGTGTGAAGTGGTTCATTTTGGCTGGTCAAATAGGATGGCAGAATATAATATTAATGGTAGGACTTTTGTCGGTGAAAGATCAGAAGGATCTTGGCGTCCGAGTTCATAGGATGCTCAAAGCAGCTGCGCAGGTTGAAGCTGTGGTTAAGCATATGGTATACCGGCCTTCATCCATTGAGGAATTGAATTTGGAAGTCGAGAGATAATGTTGCAGCTACGTAGGACCCTGATCATGCCCCACTTGGAGTACTGTGCTCAGTTCTGGTTACCTCATTACAGGAAGGATGTGGGAGTCATAGAAAGGATGCAGAAGAGATTTACAAGGATATTGCCTAGAATTGGGAGCATGCCTTATGAGGATAGGTTGAGTGAGCTCAACCTTTTCTCCGTGGATAGATGGAGGATGAGAGGTGACCTGATGGAGGTGTATCAGATGTTGGATAGTCAGAGGCTTTTTCCCAGGGCTGAAATGATCGCTACGAGAGGACACAGGTTTAAGATGCTGGAGAGTAGCTACAGAGGAGATGTCAGAGGTAAGTTTTTCACTCAGGGTGGTGAGTGACTGGAATCGGCTGCAGGCAACGGTGGTGGAGGCGAGTTTGATAGGGTCTTTTAAGAGATGTTTAGATAAGTACATGGAAAGTAGTAAGTTAGAGGGTTACAGATAAGCCGAGTAATCTCTAAGGTAGAGACATGTTTGGCACAACTTTGTGCGCCGAAGGGCCTGTACTGTGCTGTAGGTTTTTCTACATTTCTAAAGATTATGACAGAAGTAAGTTCCAATTCTGTTCCAGAAAAACAACCAGAATCTCTGAAGTTAACAATGAAGCAGCTTCATGAAAAACAGGCTCATAAAGATATGAAAATCAGACTCCAGAATATTGTATTTTACCAAAATGAAATTGTGTCCACCAAACAGACACTCATATTAATACCTGGTAATATAACTGATGTTCATAGTGGGTAATCATTAATCTTTAAAGTATGTCTGAAGAGGGAGAGATGTTGTAAAGCAATACATTGCTTTGTGATTAGTCATATGACATGCTGTAACTTAACCAAAGGCTTTTGTGCGTTTTTCTCTGTTTCATGTTGGACTGGCAACACTTTGTAAATAAATCTGTGTTGGGTCAAAACCCAGAGGGTGGCACGTTATCACCTTTTGTCTTTATTAACATGACCGGTCAAAACATTTACCATATAATGATGCCTAAACCAGTGACACGCAAAAACTGATAAAGTCACAAATGTGGAATAATAATCGTTGTGGTTTAATTGGTTTTTTTAAACAAAGAAATGGTGAGAAGTGCAGTCAATGTTTTAAACTGGCTGCAAAATCACCTGACCAGCTGAATGACTGCCCCGTGACCATGGGAGAAAGGCAAGTACCAGTTATTGGTGCACAACAGCCCCGTCTGCTGGACCCTGCTGGAATTGCTGCAAATTGGATTCATTCAGAAACTCTCAGCTGAAATTACCTTTTCCGATGTGACAGCCATCCAGAGCAGGAAAGTACCGGGCCCAATCCCTGCTATCCCCCACACAACCCTGCAAAGTATCCCATTTACTTCCCTCTTCCTGATCTCTCCCACTCTCTGACCTTTGCTCAGTGGAGATGTTCACTTGGAGATATTTTGGTCAGTTTATTAATTTTAATAAAGGGTGTGTCCAGTAACTCTGCATATTTCTTTCTAGAAGTCAAATTTTTGGTCAGTTAATAAATTCCTCAAATTTCAGGAACAGCCAATCCCTGAAGAAGTTTCAGCAAATGGAGGCAGGAGGAGAAGTGAGCAGTATTCCTGAGGAATGAGTGAGTGTAAAGCACAGCCTTCTTGATCGGAGGTGTGTGCTGTGCAATGTATGATAGTGATGTTCCTCACAGACTACAGGAAAGGTAGTGTCAGCAGGAGTTAATAGTGAGACACCCAGACAGCAAAGGGTTCAGTCCATGTGACTGGGTCAAGCCTGAGAGAGGTTTTCTATCCATCTCCCATGGAGAGCTGATAGCCCACGATTTTCCCCTCTGCCCCTCTCAACTGGGGGACTATTGGGACACTACAGCTGCTGACCCAGTCAGGATAGTGTGACTCAGTGCTATTCCAGTGATTAGATTCCATTCCTAATCCCCCATTACTCGATCAGGAACTGAGGCGTTGAGTGGTATCTGGGTTGTGTGTGTAAGATGATTGCATTTCTCAGCTCCGTGCTGCCAGCAGTGTTGGCCTGTGGTCTGCCTCTGCTTCTGGCACATGTTATGATGTTGTTTGAGTTTTCCTGGTGATTGCCAGAGAGTCTGTCCTCATTCACGTCCCAGGATCTGTCTGTTACCCTCGTCATTCTGAGATTGCTGAGCCTAGTCTCAGCCTCCTCCTCTGTACTTCACTGCAGCACTGCTGGGACACTCGTGTCAATGCTTTGAGCTGTCTGTTTAAATGTGTTTGAAAATAGGGCCCAAACACCCAAACTTCTCAATCCTCAGTACCTAAACTGTCCTTAAATCACAGCATCCAATCAGCTAAAGCAGGTTAGTATAACAGGCTTCCAGCTGTTGGAAGGAGGAATTGTCTCGGTACACTTCCCTGTCAGTGCTGGGGAGAGAGAGAGAAAGAATAAATCCGTCAAAGACCAGAGAACACGATCTGTCCTTTTTGCAGCTTCAGTCTCTGAATGATCATTACTAAACAACCCACAGAGAATGTCGTACAACCTCCCCTGCAGTGCCCAGTGACCCCTAAGCTTGGAGCAAAGGGAGAGATGAGGGGGAGGGGTTGGGGGGCATTGAGGGAGAGGTGGGGGTGTGGAAAGAGGGTCAGAGGGCTGAGGGGATACAGAGGGAGGCGTGGGGGATACGGAGGGAAGGTGAGCTGACCTCATGGCTTTGGGATTTCAAGACCAGCCTCTTCTGTGCTGTCATCAGACATTTGAATGGACCTTGAATGAATTTGATCTTTCTCTATACCCCTAGCTATGACTAATACTACATTCTGCACTCTTTCCTTCTCTATGAATGGTATGCTTTGTGTAATGCACAAGAAACAATACTTTTCACCATTTGTTAATGCATGTGACAATAAATCAAATTAAAGAGGAAGACCTGAGAAATCAGTGATGTGACAAGGTTGAGTTATGTGATAGTAAATTGGGAGCCGGGTGTAGGTTTGATGAAATTAGAATTGGCAGCCGTCTGCTGCTGTTTCTGCAGGAGCGGTTGTGAGTGATTGGAGCTGAATGACTGTGATTTCTTCCTGGTTTACTGAGCAGAGATGTGCATCCATCTCATAGATCCAGCTTCCCGCAGGTGCTTCACACTCTTGTTCAGTGGTGTATTTTTCTCTCTCTCTCTCTCTGCCCCTGTCTCGTCTTTTCCCCCTCCCTCGTTCTACCAACATCTGCTGCAGTGTAGAAATGTATGTTTTTTGTGACAGGTGATTAGGGTCCAGTAACGGTTTACTGTACACTCTGAGCAGCTCTTATATGTTGTGTGTCTGCCAGTGCCGCAAGGTAAACGTCTGCACCATCCGCTGTCAGCCCTCATGTTACCCCAGCACCAGGTCTACTAAATCTGATTCTAAGATTTGTATTCATGCTGTAAACACCTCACACTTCCAACAAAATGGAAATAAAGTCCCACATGTGATACTTCCCAAGAGGACATTAATGCAGCATTAATATGGATCTAAGTGTTTAATTATCTATATTAATAAATCATAACCAGCACCAGAGAACCGGGAAGTTGTGTGTCTGAGAGTCAGAAATCTGTGAAGAATTCAATCAGTGTTGGGTGCAGTGAATTGTCTTTAAAAACTCTCTCTATGTGAAGTCTCCCATTGGTGGGAGTGAATGCAGCCTGTTCGCAATGTCACTGACCCCGATATTCACAGGAGAACTGCTGAACCCAGCAAAGCTTGGGCTTAATGGCAGGACCTCAGAATGAGAGCACTGTTTACTGCACAGTTGCTGGAGAGATAGACAGGCTGACTGGTGGGTGAGGCAGGCAGGAGTCCTTGTATGTACTGCTGATGGGGAAGGTGTCAGTGATACAGGCTGTGACAGGGAGCAGTTAGCCATGAGCAGCAGAGGAAAGATTCAGGTTTGCTCTGTAGCTGGGGAGAGTTCTTTGCTTGTGTTCCTGGTCCACAAGGAGTGCTAGAAAAATCCGTTCGAGTGGCAATTTCTGCCTTTAATTTGTTGCCTCTGTGTGACCTTCTCCCCCTCTCTCGCTCTCTCTTTCCCTCTGTGTGCCCCTCTCTGTGTGTTCCCGTATGTCTCTCTCTCCTTCTATGTGCTCGTTTCCCCTCCGCCCCGGGTGCCCATCTCAATCCATGCCACTTTCTGTCTTGTTGTTTATCTGTCTGTCTCTCACTATCTGTCTTTCTTTCTGTACCTCCCTCTCTCTCTACTTTTTTCTTTGTCTCTACCTGTGTGTCTCTCTGTCTCTCCCTGTCTCTACCTTCTGTCTATGTCTCTCCTATCCGTGTCTGTCTCTCTCTCTCTCTCTATCTGACAGTTCAGATCACTCAAGGATTGTCGTAGAATTTTACAGCAGAAGGAGGCTCTTTGGCCCATTGTATTTGTACTGACCATCAAGCATCTATCTATTCTAATCCCATTTTCCAGCACTTGCTTCCTAGACTCGTATATTATAGTATTTCAAGTACTTAACTAAATACTTGTTAAATGTTGTGAGAGTTTCCTGCCTCTCTCCCTCTTTCAGACAGTGAGTTCCAGATTTCTGGGTGAAACTTAAAAAAAATTCCCTCTGAACCTGCTGCCTCTGAACCTAAATCTCTGCCCCCTAATTATTAACCCTACAAAGGGGAAAAGTTCCTTCCTACGACCCTATCTCTGTCTCTCACAATTTTATACATATCCATCAGACCCCCTCCCCGTCAGCCTTCTCTGCTCCAAGGAAAACATCCCCAGTCTAACCAGCCTCTCCGTAGCTGACCCAGTGCAGCTAGGCTGGTGAATCTCCTCTGCACCCTCTCCAGTGTAATAACAGCTTCCTATAACATGGCAGCCAATAACCCCGTTCTGTCGCTGAGGCACGGAGAGTGTTTTATACAGCTCTAGCATAACCTTCCTCTTATATTCTGTGCCTTGCTAATAAAGGCACGCACCCTACAAGCCTTCTTAACTCACCCTGCTGCCTTCAGGGATCTATGGATATGCACCCAAACATCCCTCCGAGCCTCTCTACTCCCCAATCTTCTACCATTCAACGTGTGCTCCCTGACCTTATTAGTCCTCTCAAAATGCATCACTTTTTTGGGGTTAAATTCCATATACCACTGTTCTGCCTATCTGGATCATCCTGGAATCTAAGGCCTTCCCCCTTGCTATTTACCACAGCACCAATCTTTGTGTCATCCTCATTTCTGAGTTGTAATATTTCTGTGCTTTCCTGCGAGGGTGCAGCACAGCTGGAGGCGCTGTCTTTCAGTCATGGCTCCGTCAGCTTGGGTAGTTTTGAAAAAACTCATGTTATTATTATTATGATGACAAACAGGGGATGTTTTCAAAGTCTCAGACTATCACTCAGGATGTAGAGATGCCAGCGTTGGACTGGGGTAAACTCAGTAAGAGGTCTGACAACACCAATTTTAAATCCAACCGATTTATTTGATAGTAAATCTGCTAGCTTTTGGCCCTTGTGCCTTCGTCAGGCAGGTGAGGTGTAGACCAGAATACTTCATTCGCCTGATGAAGGCACAAAGGCTGAAAGCTAGCAGATTTACTATCAAATAAATCGGTTGGATTTAAAATTGGTGTTGTCAGAACTATCACTCAGACCAGTCATTTAGCCATTGTTGTTTTGCAGTTTGTGGGATCTTTCTGTGCCAATTGATTTCTGAGCTTCCAATACCACAACACTGAAGGAACTGACTTCATTGGCTGTAAAGTGCTTTAATACTTCAGGTGCTCCTGAGAAAAGTCTTGTAAAAATGTGATGTGAAAATGAAAATACACATTTGTGGCTCTGGATCTCTTTCAGGAGATTGTCAGAAAACTGGATCAACGAATCAGTTTGGAGTAAGTGGCTTCCATCTGAGCTGGGAATGGTTAAAGTGACAATTCACTTTCAGTACATGTTCCAGTCCATTAAACTATTGAGTGAGCAATGAGATTGTCACCAGGTATCTTTCCTCAGGATCTCAGATCCCCCAACAGCCATTAAACAGCTACATGGCCACTGAGTGCCAGAGGAGCGGATTATTATAATGCTTCGTCTAATGTGATCAGCATACTTCAGAAAGAGAATCTAATTAGCACCTGAAGCCAGCTTAATATGGTCACAGACTGTCAAACAGCTTGTTGCTGATGTATCCTGAATATAATTACTGCACAGGGACTTCCTGCACTTCACAGAAACAAAATCATTTTTTTATCAGGATTACTGAGCTGTGTAGTGAATCCAGGGCAGAAACTCATTGATAACTATCACCAGGGGGCAGGGCAAAGGTTATTTCCTTTTAATTATTGCTTTCCATCTCCTGAACATGCTGACTCTCACTGGGGGACGGCTCCCACACACACTGACTCTCACTGGGGTACGGTTCCCACACACACTGACTCTCACTGGGGTACGGCTCCCACACACACTGACTCTCACTGGGGGACGGCTCCCACACACACTGACTCTCACTGGGGTACGGTTCCCACACACACTGACTCTCACTGGGGTACGGCTCCCACACACTGACTCTCACTGGGGTATGGCTCCCACAACACTGACTCTCACTGGGGTACGGCTCCCACACACACTGACTCTCACTGGGGTACGGCTCCCACACACACTGACTCTCACTGGGGTACGGCTCCCACACACACTGACTCTCACTGGGGTACGGCTCCCACACACACTGACTCTCACTGGGGTACGGCTCCCACACACACTGACTCTCACTGGGGTACGGCTCCCACACACACTGACTCTCACTGGGGTACGGCTCCCACACACACTGACTCTCACTGGGGTACGGCTCCCACACACACTGACTCTCACTGGGGTACGGGTCCCACACACACTGACTCTCAGTGGGGTACAGGTCCCACACACACTGACTCTCACTGGGGTACGGGTCCCACACACACTGACTCTCACTGGGGTACGGCTCCCACACACACTGACTCTTACTGATGGTACATTTTACTTATTTAGAAAGAAGAGTATAGATTATGGCAGCAAGGTGGGTGCAGGTTTTGGCGGCCAAAGGGCCTGTTCCTGTACTGTAATTTTCTTTATTCTGTGTTTACAGAGCATTGCAATCTATCAAGGCGGCAGGCCTGTGAATAAACCACCTTATAAAAAATTTCAGATCCTGGGTTTATAGAAAGAGGAATTGATTACAAAAGCCAGAAGATTATAAACACCTGAGTGTTAAACGCTGATTTAATCCTGCTGGCATTTGGAAATCCCACTTCAGTAAGGATAGGAAGGAACTAGAGAGGATGCAGAGGAGATTTACGGGAATTGTTCCAGTGATGAGAGACTGGGTGACTGTATAGAGACAGGAAAGTTGGGACTCTGTCCTACGAGCTGAGAGGATTTGTAGAAGTGTTTAAAATCATGGCCATTTATAGAGAAACTGTTCCTGGTGGAGGCTGAGTTAAAAACTGAAGGCTACTGATAAAAGGTGATTGATGTTAGAAGCTGTGGTGAGAGTGGAATATCCTATCAGAATGAGCTGTGCCAGGATTAATTGAAGATTTCAAAATGGAATTGGATCATTACCTGAAAAGGAAAAATGAGTAGAATTACAGCATAAAAGGCAGGGGAGAGGCACTGGGTCAGAACACATATGACTGGCTGAATGGTCACCTTTTGTGCTGTAGCTGTTTTCAGGAAAAGCTTTTTCAGGCAATTGGGATTTGGTGTAGTGGTCACAGATTCAGCAAAGTTACTCAGGAGGGAAGTGGAAGGTGTGAAAAACAGGTCCAATATCAGCAGAGATGGGGAATACCTGGATAGCACAGACTGAAGGGAGAATGGCCTTTCCCTGTGTAGTATACTCCTGCGATTCTATAACTGGAAAAGAAGGTTTCGGAGGTTCGTGAATGTTCTAAGTTTGAACTATAAATGGTTTTAATATGAGGACAGCAACCATATTCCGATCCTAAAGTTGTTGTTTAAACAACTTCCAGCGTTCAGATTCTAACCTCGTGAGATGTTGTAAACAGCTTGAGTGGATGAGAGTCTGTTTGATTTTTGGGCATGGTTGATTGATGTTGGGTATGTCACGCGTAGTTTTAGTGTTTTGGTGTCACAGAGGGAGCGTGTTGTGGTTGTAGTATTGCTCATGAAATGCTGCACTGTCAGAGGGTCAGTGCTGAGGGAGTGCCGCACTGTCAGAGGGTCAGTGCCAAGGGAGTACTGCACTGTCAGAGGGTCAGTGCTGAGGGAGTGCCGCACTGTCACAGGGTCAGTGCTGAGGGAGTGCCGCACTGTCAGAGGGTCAGTGCTGAGGGAGTGCCGCACTGTCAGAGGGTCAGTGCCGAGGGAGCGCCGCACTGTCAGAGGGTCAGTGCTGAGGGAGCGCTGCACTGTCAGAGGGTCAGTGCTGAGGGAGTGCTGCACTGTCAGAGGGTCAGTGCCGAGGGAGCGCCGCACTGTCAGAGGGTCAGTGCTGAGGGAGCGCCACACTGTCAGAGGGTCAGTGCTGAGGGAGTGCCGCACTGTCAGAGGGTCAGTGCTGAGGGAGTGCCGCACTGTCAGAGGGTCAGTGCTGAGGGAGTGCCGCACTGTCAGAGGGTCAGTGCTGAGGGAGCGCCGCACTGTCAGAGGGTCAGTGCTGAGGGAGCGCCGCACTGTCAGAGGGTCAGTGCTGAGGGAGCGCCGCACTGTCAGAGGGTCAGTGCTGAGGGAGTGTCGCACTGTCAGAGGGTCAGTGCTGAGGGAGTGCCGCACTGTCAGAGGGTCAGTGCTGAGGGAGTGCCGCACTGTCAGAGGGTCAGTGCTGAGGGAGTGCCGCACTGTCAGAGGGTCAGTGCTGAGGGAGTACCGCACTGTCAGAGGGTCAGTGCTGAGGGAGTGCCGCGCTGTCAGAGGGTCAGTGCTGAGGGACAGAGAGCCCAGTCTGCTCTCTAAAGAATCCCACTGCCAGGATTGGACTGAGAGCTGGGGAATGTTAAGTTCTGGGAGAATATTTATCCCTAGCATAAACCTCAGTGATTTATATCCCACACAAAGCAATTTGACTCCAATAGAATCTTTCCTGTTCCCTTGAAATTGCATCATTTTTAATAAATACAAAACTTGTAGTGTTCCAAGAAGTTGACAGGCCATCTCCATGGTAATGCCTGCCCTTTAACTTGAACATTTGACCCCATATTTAAATCTTGTTCTCGATGGGCGTCATGAAACGAGACACAGTGAGGGGGAGGAGCTCCCTAAATTGCCCTGTGCTAATGATGAAATAATGACTCTCACTGGGGTACGGCTCCCACACACACTGACTCTCACTGGGGTACGGCTCCCACACGCACTGACTCTCACTGGGGTACGGGTCCCACACACACTGACTCTCACTGGGGTACGGCTCCCACACACACTGACTCTCACTGGGGTACGGCTCCCACACACACTGACTCTCACTGGGGTACGGCTCCCACACACACTGACTCTCACTGGGGTACGGGTCCCACACACACTGACTCTCACTGGGGGACGGCTCCCACACACACTGACTCTCACTGGGGTACGGCTCCCACACACACTGACTCTCACTGGGGGACGGCTCCCACACACACTGACTCTCACTGGGGTACGGCTCCCACACACACTGACTCTCACTGGGGTACGGCTCCCACACACACTGACTCTTACTGATGGTACATTTTACTTATTTAGAAAGAAGAGTATAGATTATGGCAGCAAGGTGGGTGCAGGTTTTGGCGGCCAAAGGGCCTGTTCCTGTACTGTAATTTTCTTTATTCTGTGTTTACAGAGCATTGCAATCTATCAAGGCGGCAGGCCTGTGAATAAACCACCTTATAAAAAATTTCAGATCCTGGGTTTATAGAAAGAGGAATTGATTACAAAAGCCAGAAGATTATAATCATCTTATATGCTTCAATAAGATCCCCTCTTAGCCGCCTCCTTTCTAACGAAAACAACCTCAAATCCTTCAACCTCTCTTCATAGGACATGCCCTCCATACCAGGCAACATCCTGGTAAACATCCTGGTTAGAAAGGAGGCGGCTAAGAGGGGATCTTATTGAAGCATATAAGATGATTAGAGGTTTAGATAGGGTGGACAGTGATAGCCTTTTTCCTAGGATGGAGAAAGCTAGCACGAGGGGACACAGCTTTAAATTAAGGGGTATGAGTTATAGGACGGATATCAGAGGTAGGTTCTTTACTCAAAGAGCGATTAGGGAGTGGAATGCCCTGCCTGCAGCTGTTGTAGATGCGCCAAGTTTGGTGGCGTTTAAGAGGTTAATTGATAAGTATATGGAAGAGAAGGGAATGGTTTAGTTTGGAGGGGCATTGCTTTTTATTTTGGTCGGCACAACATCGAAGGCCGAAGGGCCTGTTCTGTGCTGTATTGTTCTATGTTCTATGTTCTATGTTCTAAACCTCCTCTGTACCCTTAAACCTCCTCTGTACCCTTCACTGACAGTGGTGAGTGATTGGAATCGGCTGCCGCTGGAGGTGGTAGAGGCGAACTCGCTGGGGTCTTTTAAAAGACTTCTGATGAGTATATGGAAACAAATGGGATAGGGGGTTATAGATAGGTCTGTGGATTGGTAGGTATAGATGTGATCGGCACAACCCATGGGCCGAAGGGCCTGTTTGTGCTGTAGTGTTCTATATCCTAATATTATGAGGGGTATAGATAGAGCAAACAGGGCTAAGTTTTTTCCTGGGATGGACTCGAATAGCACAAGGGTCATGAGCTTAGGGTGACGGGGGTAAGGTATAATTTGGATGCTAGAGGGAGTTTTTTCACACAGAGGGTGGTGGGGGTGTGGAATGTGCTGCCAAGTAAAGTGGTGTAGGCAGGTACTCTGGAGTTATTTAAGAAATACTTAGATGGGCACATGAACAGAATGGGAATGGAGGGGTATAGAAAACTGATTTAAAATAGGGATCATGAGCCTTGGGAGTCCCTGGGAAGTGTGTAAATAGATGATGATATTGATGTACTTGTTTTTATCCTACAGGTGCTTTGGTCCACCTTGTTGTCTAACGAGGGGCATACACGCGATGGGTCGTGAGAGGGCTGCTCTTGGATTTTTTTCGAGAGTATCCTAGTGCTTCACGTCGTTAGTGTATGCTTGACCTGGACCATTTGATGGGCAACACGACAGCTCAGTGACTATCGCTGTGCTGTGCAGATACATGGATTGGGCCTGTGTCTGTGGGAGTTTGCGCATTCTCCCCGTGCTTGCGTGGGTTTTCTCCGGGTGCTCCGGTTTCCTCCCACATCCCAAAGATGTGCTCTTAGGCTAATTGGCAAAACAAATTCTCCCTAAATTGTCTCAAATTTGGTTTTTAATCCATAGATCTATAAACATGGACAGGGATCGCGGGTAGAGGTGGGAACATCAGGGTGGCGGCGCGGGCTCGTTGGGCCAAAGGGCCTGTTTCCCGTGCTGTTTTGTTCTTTGTTAATCTGGAGAATTGTGAGGTAATGCATTTTGGAAAGTCTAATACAGATAGGAAATATACAGTAAATGGCAGAACCCTTAGGAGTTTTGATGCAAAAGGATCTGGGTGAACAGGTACACAGGCACTGCAAGTGGCAATGCAGGTGGAGAAGGTGATCAAGAAAGCGCACAGTGTGCTTGCCTTTATTGGCTGGGGTATTAAAAATTGGCAAGTCATGTTGCAGCTTTATAGAACCTTAGGCTGCACTTGGAATATAGTGTTCAATTCTGGACAGCACCCTACCAGAAGGATGCAGAGGCTTTGGAGAGGGTACAGAAAAGATTTACCAGGATGTTGCCTCGTATAGAGCACATTAGCTTTGAGGAGAGATTGGAGTGTTCCATGTGCCTATTCAATAACAGCTTGAAAGCTCCTAAAGTGTCCGACTCCACTGTCTTGGCAGGCAGTCTATTCCACACCCCAATCATTCTCTGAGTAAAGAATCTACGTCAGACATCCTCCTATATCTCCCACCATGAACCTTATACTTATACCCCCTAGTAACAACTACATCCACCTGAGGAGATTGAGTGGATGTGCAGAGACTATCTGTCACCCTCATCATCTTATAAGGTTGGCTAAGGCTATTGGGAAGTCTTTAAACTGGAAAGGTTGGGGGGAGGGAATCGAGATGAGGTGACTGGGAGCGAGGAGATTAGATCCCAAATAAAGAAGGATCGTGGACATTGTAAGAGGGAGGATAGATGGGTGATAGAGAAGGGGAGTGCTCAGACCAAAGGTTTGAAGTGTGTCTATTTTAACGCCAGGAATGTAGTGAATAAAGTGGATGAGCTCAGGGCCTGGATTGCTGCTTGGGAATGTGATGTGATGGCCATTACGGAGACTTAAATCTCTCAGGGACAGGACTTCAAGTGCTGGGTTTTAGATGTTTCACTAAGGAAGGGAGGGAGGCAGAAGAGGTGGGGGAGTGGCACTATTGATCAGGGATAGTGCCACGGCTGCAGAGAACGTGGACACCATAGAGGGATTGTCTACGGAGTCTCTGTGGGTGAAAGTTCGGAACAGGAAGGGGTTGATAACTTTGAGTGTTTTCTATAGGCCGCCCAATAGTAACAGGGTTGTTGAGGTGTAGATAGGGAAACGGATTCTGGAGAGATGTAGTAATAGCAGAGTTGTAGTTATGGGAGACTTTAATTTCCCAAACATCGACTGGGATATCGCTAGGGTAAGGGGTTTAGATGGAGAGGAGTTTGTTAGGTGTGTTCAGGAGGGATAAGCCTACAAGAGGAGAGGCTGTATTTGATCTGGTATTGGGTAATGAACCTGGACAGGTGTCAGATCTCTCAGTGGGAGAACATTTTGGGGATAGTAATCATAACTCTATCTCCTTTACACTAGCATTAGAGAGGGATAGGATCAGGCAAGCTAGGGAAGTGTTTATCTGGAGTAAGGGGAAATATGAAGCCATCAGGCAGGAAATTAGAGATGTAAATTGGAAGGAGGTATTCTTGGGGAAAAGTACCGAAGTAAGGTGGTGGATTCTCAAGGAATGTTTGTCTGGAGCTCTGCACGACATCATTCCGATGAGACAGGGAGGTTTTGGTAAGTCACAGGAAGTGTGGTGCACGAAGTTGTAATGAACCTAGACAAAAAGAAAAGAAAGGTGTATAGAAGGTTCAGAGAGCTAGGAGATGTTAAAAATCCAGAGGAGTATACAACTTGTAGGAAGGAATTTAAAAAGGAAATTAGGAGAGCTGGAAGGGATCATGAGAAGGCCTTGGCGGGTAAGATTAAGGAGAGCCCTAACGTGTTCTACAAATATGTGAAGAGTAAAAGGATGAGGTGTGAAGGAATAGGACCTATAAAATGTGAAGGTGGGAAAGTTTGTGCGGAACCAGTAGAAATGGCAGAGGTGTTTAATGAATACTTTACCTCGGTATTCATGGTGGGAAAGGATCTTGGTGGTTGTAGTGCAGGCTTGCGGGGGGCCGAAAACTTGAGTATGTGGACGTTAAGAAAGAGGATGTGTTGGAAATTTTGAATAGCATCAAGATAGATAAGTTACTGGGACTGGATGAGATGTACCCCAGATTACTGTGGGAGGCGAGGTAAGAGATTGCAGAGCCTCTGGTGATGATCTTTGCGTCGTCGATGGAGACAGGAGAAGTTCTGGAGGATTGGAGAATTGCGGATGTGGTTCCTATATTCAAAAACAGAAAATAGAGAGAGTCCAGGAAATTACCGACTGGTGAGTCTGACCTCAGTGGTTGATAAGTTGATGGAGAGGATCCTGAGAGATAGGATTCATGAGCATTTAGAGAAGTTTAGTTTGCTCAAAAGTAGTCAGCGTGGCTTTGTCAAGGGTAGGTTGTGCCTTGTGAGCCTGGTTGAGTTCTTTGAAAATAAATACATTGACGAAGGAAGAGCGGTGGATGTGGTTTATGTGAACTTCACAAGGTATTCAATAAGGTCCCCCATGCAAGACTTCTTGAGAAGGTAAGAGGGCATGGGATCCAAGGGGCTGTTGCCTTGTGGATCCAGAACTGGCTTGCCGGCAGAAGGCAGGGAGTGGTTGTGGATGGGTCTTTTTCTGCATGGCGGTTGGTCACTAGTGGAGTGTCCCAGGGATCTATTCTTTGCTGTTTGTGATTTTCATAAATGACCTGGATGAGGAAGTGGAGGGATGGGTTAGTAAGTTTGCAGATGACATGAAGATTGGTGGTGTTGTGGATAGTGTGGAGGGATGTCAAAAGTTGCAGCGAGACATAGATAGGATGCAAGACTGGGTGGACAAGTGGCAGATGGACTTCAACCCGGATAAATTGTAGTGGTCCATTTTGGCAGGACCAATGGAATAAAGGAGTATAATATCAAGGGTAAGACTCTTAGCAGTGTTGAGGAGCAGAAGGACCTTGGGGTCCGGATCCATTAGGCTCTTAAATTGGGTTTGCAGGTAGAGGATGTGGTTAAGAAGGCATATGATATACTGGCCTTCATCAGGAGTTGGGAGGTAATGCTGCAAATGTATAAGATCCTTGTCAGACCCCACTTGGAGTACTGTGCTCAGTTCTGGTCGCCTCATTACAGGAGGGATGTGGAAGCCATTGAAAGGGTGCAGAGGAGATTTACAAGGATACTGCCTGGATTGGGGGGCATGCCTTATGAGGATAGGTTGAAGGAACTTGGCCTTTTCTCCCAGGAGAGACGAAGGATGAGAGATGACCTGATAGAGGTTTACAAGATGTTGAGAGGTATCGATAGGGTGGATTCTTGGAGGCTGTTTCCCAGGGCTGAAATGGTCGCTATGAGAGGACACAGGTTTAAGGTGCTGGGGAGCAAATACAGAGGAGATGTCAGGAGTAAGTTTTTCACTCAGAGCGTGGTGGGTGAGGGGAATCGGCTGCTGTCGGAGGCGAATTCGTCAGAGTCCTTTAAGCAACTTCTGGATGAGTACGTGGGATTTGATAGGATTGAGTGTTATGGGTAGGCCTAGTAGGTATGAATATAATCAGCGCAACCTTTGGGCTGTAGGGCTTGTTTGTGCTGTAGTTTTTCTATTTTCTATGTTCTATAAACCTCCATTAAGTCGCCTCTGATCCTTCTCCACTCTAAAGAGAAAAGCCCCAGCTCCTTCAACCTTTCCTCATAAGACCTTCACTCCAAACCAGGCAGCATCCTGATAAATTCCTCTGCACTCTCTCCAGTGCTTGTCAGCTTAGTATTGTCTTAAAAGAGAGCGTTATCTCAGTAGTGAAAACAGCAAAAAAGAAAAGAGACAGAAGATGCTGGAAGATAAAAACCTGATTGTACTTTGAAAATGATTAAAAGAATTCTGTTTTTCCTCTATCCATACCCTGAGTTCACCAGCCTTACCATTAGCTCTCTTGCATTGAAATAGATGCAATTTAATCCAATAGATATTCCCTGTTCACTGCTGTGCTCCTGCCTGTTGTGTCTATTCAGCTTGCTGTTGTTGAGTACTGCGCCTCCTTTCAGGCCCCCTGCACCCCCCTCTCCATCAATCTAATTTTCATTAAACTCTGAATTGAACCTCAACAGTTACAAGTTATTTTTTCCAGAATGTCCTCATGATTAACCAAATGTAATGAAGCTGTGTTAATACCCTGTGTTAATACCCTGGCTCTTTCAGCTTTTCTGATGGATTGATATTAGTTACTGTATCTGATATAAATAACTTCCACATAGCTTTTGCAACTTTAATACAGAAGGATATTTGTTGTTGTTGGAAAGATGCTGTCAGCCGGCCCTTTACTGTGGGTTACTATGGAAACCATATATATCTGATTGACAACTAACTTTAAAATGTATCTTGCTTCACTCACTTTGATTTGATTTATTATTGTCATATGTATTAACATACAATGAAAAGTATTGCCTCTTGCGTGCTATACAGACAAAGCATACTGTTCGTAGAGAAGGAAAGGAGAGAGTGCAGAATATAATGTTATCATCATAGCTAGAGTGTAGAGAAAGATCAATTTAATGTGAGGTAGGTCTGTTCAAAAGTCTGACAGCAGCAGGGAAGAAGCTGTTTTATTTCTTTTTCCCCCCGACGGAAGAAGGTGGAAGAGAGAATGTCCGGGGTGTGTGGGGTCCTTAATTATGCTGGCTGCTTTCCTGAGGCAGTGGGGAGTGTAGACAGAGTCAATGGATGGGAGGCTGGTTTGTGTGATGGATTGGATTTTGTACATGACCTTTTGTAGTTCCTTGTGGCCTTGGGCAGAGCAGGAGCCCATATCAAGCTGTGATACAACCAGGAATAATCCTTTCTGAGGTGCATTTGTAAAAGTTGGTGAGAGTCATAGCAGACATTGCCAAATTTCTTTCTGAGAATAAAGAGGTGTTGGTGGGGCTTTCTTAACAATAGTATTGGCATGGGGGTACCAGGACAGGTTGTTGGTGATCTGGATACCTAAAAACCTGAAGCTCTTAACCCTTTCTACTTCGATCCCATTGTTACAGACTGGGGCATGTTCTCCTTTACGCTTCCTGAAGTCAATGACAATCTCCTTCATTTTGTTGACATTGTGGGTGAGATTATTGTCACTGTGCCAGTTCACCAGATTCTCTATCTCTTTCCTGTACTCTGTCTTGTCATTATTTGAGATCCAACTAATTACGGTGGTATTATCAGCAAACTCGAAAATCGAACTGGAGGGGAATTTGGACACGCTGCCATACGTGTATAAGGAATATAGTAGGGGGTTGAGAACACAGCCTTGTGAGGCAACAGTGTTGAGGGTGATTGTGGAGAAAGTATTGTTGCCTGTCCTTACTGATTCATCACATGATGAAGGAGCAGCTCTCCGAAAGCTTGTGATTCCAGATAAACCTGTTGGACTTTTAACCTGGTGTTGTGAGACTTTTTAAATAGTGGTGACTGGGGACCAGATCAAAAAATTATATTGTGAAACCAGGTCTCCAATGAGAGATATCCCAAACGTGTTTGTGGTTTTCCCTCTCTTTTCACTTTCCCCCACTTCATCGCTCCTCGTCTGAGAATATAGTAATTTGGGAATATCCCATCTGAAATCATAAATTAGGGGACCTTGCCTTGGAATAGGTTGTAACATACTACAAACATAGCAGCAATATGGCAGCATTAACCTGTTAGAGACGATATCTCATTGATATTCTGCTAGCTGAATCCAGTATAATTATCCCCAAAACAACACAGGAAGGATGACTTCAAAGGATACGTAAAGGCTACATGGAAATGAAGAAATGAAAGCTGAAAGCCAGATCAGCTGTGAGCTGGATAGATATCACAAAGACTTTGAAATAAGTGTCCACGTGCAATGCTTATCAGAAACGCAGAGAGGGGATGATAGTTGCTGAGATGCCACCCAGACTATGGCAGTGGGAGCTGATTTGTTCCCACACAACCAGGGGTGGTATTCAAAGTTTCCTTTTATTTGGAAGATGAAAAATTTGAGCCACAATAATTCTTTCCGCAGTATGAATTCTATTTGCTGAGCAAATGATTCCTGAAAGATTAATATATGACAATGACATCTAGTTCATATCCAAAGAAATAAAGAATGTGATAAATTGCATAAGTCGTCATCATTATCTCATCAGCATACTTTCCTCGAGGACAGGGTTTCTAGAAATGACACCCTCCAGACCCTTGCAAAATGAAACAGAGGAAGAACAGAAACTTGCTTTATGGTTAGGTGGATTGGCCATGCTAAATTGACCCTTATTGTCAGGGGAGTAGCAGGGTGAATATGTGGGGTTCTAGGGATAGGGTCTGGGTGCGATTGTGATTGCTGCTGATTCGATGGGGCTTCTGAATGGCCGCCTTCTGCACTGGAGCAATTCTATATAGAACATAGAACATAGAACATTACAGCACAGAACAGGCCCTTTGGCTTTCGATGTTGCATCGACCAATATAAAAAGCAATGCCCCTCCAAACTAAACCATTCCCTTCTCTTCCATATACTTATCAACTAACCTCTTAAACGCCACCAAACTTGGTGCATCTACAACTGCTGCAGGCAGGGCATTCCACTCCCGAACAACCCTTTGGGTAAAGAACCTACCTCTGATATCCGTCCTATAACTATCACCCCTTAATTTAAAGCTGTGTCCCCTCGTGCTAGCTTTCTCCATCCTAGGAAAAAGGCTATCCACTGTCCACCCTATCTAAACCTCTAATCATCTTATATGTTTCGATAAGGTCTCCTCTTAGCCGCCTCCTTTCTACCGAAAACAACCTCAAATCCCTCAGCCTCTCTTCATAAGACCTGCCCTCCATACAGGCAACATCCTGGTAAACCTCCTCTGTACCCTCTCCAATGCCTCCACATCTTTCTTATAATGTGGGGACCAGAACTGCACACAATACTCCAAGTGCGGCCGCACTAGATTTTTGTACAGTTGCAACATGATGATGCGGCTCCTAAATTCAATCCCCCTACCAATAAAAGCTAAGACTCCATATGCCTTCTTAACAACTTTATCCACTTGACTGCCTACTTTCAGGGATCTATTGACACATACACCAAGATCCTTCTGTTCCTCAACACTATTAAGAGCCCTACCATTAGCCCTATACTCTTCACATTTATTGTTCCTGCCAAAGTGCATTACCTCACACTTTTCCACATTAAACTCCATTTGCCACCTCTCGGCCCAGCTCTGCAACTTGTCCAAGCCTCTCTGCAAACTATAACACCCCCTCTTCACTATCTACCACTCCTCCGACTTTGGTGTCATCCACAAATTTACTAATCCATCCTTCGATACCCTCATCCAGATCATTTATAAAAATTACAAACAGCAGGGGCCCCAAAACAGACCCTGAGGTACACCACTTGTAACCGAACTCCACGATGAATATCTCCCATCAACTACCACCCTCTGTCTTCTATCTGCTAGCCAATTCCTAACCCAATTAGCTAAATCACCCTCTATCGCATACATCTGCATTTTCTGCAGAAGCCTTCCATGGGACACATTATCGAACGCCTTACTAAAGTCCATATATACCACATCAACTGCCTTACCCCCATCCACCTCTTTGGTCACTTTTTCAAAAAAACTCAATAAGGTTAGTAAGGCACGACCTACCCTTCACAAAACCATGCTGACTATCTCCAATCAATTCATTACTCTCTAAATAACTATAAATCCGATCCCTAATTATTCTCTCCAATACTTTGCCCACAACAGAAGTAAGACTCACTGGCCTATAATTCCCTGGAAGGTCTCTCTTCCCCTTCTATTGTCACTCCAGGTCGCACGTCCCAAGGCTGATGTGAAATCATTGCAGAGTTGTTGAATGGAAGAAAATATCAGACCATTCTGTAAAGCAAGGCAGTGTATGTCTTCCAGTTTTCTGCTGAGTCACAGAAAAGAGGTCAGTATTTCAACAAATGTGCTGAATCTCCACCTGAGTTGTTGAATGGACAAGCTGTACATGTTCGGAAGCACAGATTGCTTTCGGTCAGTCATGTTTATATTTGTTTATGGTTGAAAAAAAACATGGCTCTAAGTTTCATTAATATTTCTGTATTTGTATAGGTTTAAAAGATGAAATCTGGGTGTAATTTAAGTTTGGAGTGGCGATAATAGGTGTGGAGCTGTTTGTATACCTATGTTTTGAATGAGGTGTTGCAATTCTTGAAGGAAAGTTTTAAAAAAAAATCACAAACAGAAGAAAACGGAGCTGTTGCTTCGCAGCAATGGACTAGGGAGGGGCAACAGATAGACAAGATTCCTGAAGAAGCCAGTGCTCCACAGAGTATCAAAACAGATAGGACATGGAAAGGGACAGTAGCAAGTCCAAAACTAAAAGAAAAGCCAAAATCAGGGAATGGAACAGGAGAAATGTCCCAATAAGACCTTCTCTTCCGAGGGCCTGAATTCAAAGTGAAGTTCAGAGTGAGAAGCAGAGGAAGGCTCCAGCTTACGAGTGAGAAAGCTTCAGGAGGCACAGTTAAAATAAAATAAAAAAGAAGCCAGTCAATCTAAAGAAACATCCAAAGATTGCCTCTTTGATGCTTGAGTGAAGATTTAAAACAGAGGACTGTCAGAAGGAGAGGTTCAAAGCCTGGCAGTGGATCCTTGTTGAAGATATCCAAGTGAAAGCAGAGTTTGGGAGAAAATTCCCACGCAAATTCTTTGAGATGGAGATTGGAAAATCAGTGTGAAGGTCAGAGAGCTCCTGTGAAATTAGTTGCCTCACAGCATGATGAGTGTGTGGGAGGAGTTGATGAGAGAACTAAAGCATCTATTTGGCATGGCATCTGTTACTTGTTTTCAGAGAATGGTCTGTCTGACTACTGGTTTACATGGAATTACCTCATGATCCAGGATGAGGTATCTATAAATGGATACAAAATTGGTTCCTTGATAGGAGCCAGAGGGTGGCTATAGAGGATTATTTTTCAAACTGGAGGGCTGTGACCAGTGGTGTGCCTCAGGGATCAAATAATCCAATATTATTTATCCTATATATTAATGATTTGATGAGAATATAGGAGACGTGGTTAGTAAGTTTGCAGCTGACACCAAGTTTGGTAGCATAGTAGACAGTGAAGAGAGTTATATCCGATTGCAACGGGATCTTGATCAATTGGGCCAGTGGGCTGATGAATGGCAGATGGAGTTTAATTTAGTTAAATGCGAGGTGATACATTTTGGTAGATTGAACCAGAGCAGGACTTACTCAGTTAATGGTAGGGCACTGGGGAGAGTTACAGAACAAAGAGATCTAGGGGTACAGGTTCATAGCTCCTTGAAAGTGGAGTCACAGGTGGACAGAACGTAGAACATAGAACATTACAGCGCAGTACAGGCTCTTCGGCCTTCGATGTTGTGCCGGCCAGTGGACCCTCTATCCTAAACTATTCCAATATCATCCATATGCTATCCACCGAACATTTGAATGCCCCCAAAGTAGGTGAGTCCACAACTGCTGCAGGCAGGGCATTCCACGCTGTCACCACACTCTGTGTAAAGAACCTGCCTCTGACATCTATCCTATAACTACCACCTCTTAATTTAAAGTTATGTCCCCTCGTGTTGGTCATCACCATCCAAGGAAAAAGGCTCTCACTATCCACCCTATCCAGTCCTTTGATCATCTTATACGCCTCAATTAGGTCACCGCGTAACCTTCTTCTCTCTAATGAAAATAACCCAGGTCCCTCAGCCTTTCCTCATAAGGCCTTCCCACCATACCAGGCAACATCCTGGTAAACCTCCTCTGCACCCTTTCCAATGCTTCCATATCTTTCCTATAATGCGGCGACCAGAACTGTACGCAATACTCCAAGTGCGGCCGCACCAGAGTTTTGTACAGTTGTAACATAACCTCACGGCTCCTAAATTCAATCCCTCTACAATAAAAGCTAACACACCGTACGCCTTCTTAACAACTTTATCAACCTGGGTGCCAACTTTCAAAGAGCTATGTACTTGTACCCCAAGATCCCTCTGCTCGACAAAGTGGTGAAGAAGGCATTTGACATGCTTGGTTTCATCGGTCAGAATATTGAGTACAGGAGTCAGAACATCTTGTTGAAGTTGTACAAGACATTGGTAATGCCACACTGAGAATATTCTGTGCAATTCTGGTTACCCTATTACAGAAAGGATATTATTAAACTAGAAAGAGTGCAGAAAAGATTTACTAGGATGCTACTGGGACTTGATGGATTGAGTCATGAAGAAAGGCTGGATAGACTGGGACTTTTATCTCTGGAGTGTAGGAGGCTGAGGGATGATCTTATAGAGGTCTATAAAATAATGAGGAGCACAAATCAGCTAGATAGTCAATATCTTTTTCCAAAGGTAGAGGACTCTAGAGATAGGCCAAATGCGAGCAAATGGGATTAGCTTAGGGGTTTAAAAAGAAAGCAGCATAGACAAGTTTCCATGTTGTAAACCTCTTTGACTGTCCTTACTGTCAACATTAGAATATGATAGGTTTTATAACTTACATTATTCTGTATATATCGGTAAATGTATAATTACGGATGGAGGTTTAATTAATGGTTTATTGTTTTATTCTTAATCTATAATAACCACAGCTGTGACTCTGATCACTATCTGACTTCCATGTTTCAAAACAAAAACTAAAGTTAGCATCTATGAAGCCAAGTTCCACCGTGGAATCTGACAATGGTACCCAGTAGTAACAACAGTGTACAGGGTCCAATCACAAAACCTGGAGCCCAGCAAAAGTTGTTGCTGAAGCCAAGGCTTCAGGTCATAATGTAATTGAGAAAGTGAAAAGCTTAAAAGAAGAAAACAAGAGTTCATTTTCGACCTGCATCAGAGCTGGAAAAGCAGAAAAGATGCATAATTGTATAACTACAGCTGGAGATTTAGAAAACCAAAAATAGTCAGTGCAGCGATTTGGGTAAAGCAAACAGAGATAGAGTTACACAGTAAATAATGCAGCAGGAGATAATGTTCATGCAAATAATAGTTAAAAAATAAAACTGAAGACGCTAAATGCTTCATGCATTCAGTCACAAGGTAAATGGTGTAAATGGAGATAATAGTTTATACCTTTGCCCTCATCTTGCACTCCCCCAGTCTCTGTGTTTAACAGATCATTCTCTGCACTTCCACCTACACTGATAACAATCGAAGAACACATTTTTTTTCCCTGCACCCCCCTTCCTCCCTTTCTAATATTCCATCAGGAATGTTTCCTCCATGGCTACTTTCAGTCATCCCAAACGTCTGCTGCTTTCCCTGTGACACCATTCCATACAAATGCAGAGATCCCCCAAACCTGTCCTTTCTCTTTTTCCTTTTTCACTATCCAAGCCCTAAACACACTTTGTAAATGAAGCAGCGATTTATTTGCAGTTCAGTATATTATGTCCACTGCTCACCATGCGGTCTCTACGTTTGGGAGAGACATTTCTGTTGAGTCCACAAGGCCCCAGATTCCAATAGCTTGTAATTTTCCACCTTGCTTTCATGTTGATCTTTCTGCCTGGCCTTCTGCAATATCCCAGTGAGTTTCACAGGGTGCAGAAATGGTATTAATGCTTCGACTCAGCAATCTACAGCTTTCTGGACTCAAACATTAAACTCAACAATTTTAGATCATAACCTCTGCTTCCGTTGTATTTGGGTTGCTGTCGTCCCTATTCTGTTCAAGTGGTCTTTAGGTCATTCATGTCTGATTTGTTCACGATTCTTTATTTCTTTACTATATCTGTTAGCATTCCCTTTGCCTATTGCATCCTGAAATCTTTTGTTATTTAATCGCTCCTGTCTTTTACATAGAACATAGAACACTACAGCACAAACAAGCCCTTTGGCCCACGAGTTGGCCCATCACATCTATGCCTACCAAGCCACAGACCTATCTATAACCCCCAATCCCATTAGTTCCCATATATTCATCATTTTATTTAAGAAACATTTAGATGAGCATATGTAACAGCATGGCAGAACAAGGCTATGAATCAAGTGCTAGAAAATGAGATTAGAATAGATAGGTGTTTGATGGTCGGCACAGACACAATGGATTGAAGGGCAACGCGTTGTTTCTTGTGCATTATATAGACAAAGCATACCGTTTATAGAGAAGAAAAAAAGAGTATAGCTGTGGTAATGCTGCAGCTTTGGGAGTTAATGTTTGTTACACTTATAAGTCAGACAGTCACATTACAGCCAGACTTTATGAGAAAGGAAGTTGTCATGTGACCCAGTCTTAGTTTTATTTTTGGTTTGAACGCGCACGTGTGTGCACACACAGCTCTGATGCCTTCAGGATCTATAAGTGATTATAACTGTTCTCATGCCTAGTCTGAATAAATGAACCTAGAAATTGTTTCCCCAATCCTTTGTGCAATAAGCCGAAGTATTTTATCATTACAACGTGACAAAGTGAAACACTGCTTTTCCCACTGATTTGCTTTGCTTTTGTTCAGAGTCTGATGATGCGAAGGAAATCCTGGCGTGAGCTTGACTGGATAAATGCTTTTAATTTCTATTTTCTTCTCTGTCTCATTATTGAGAGAGGCTCAGGCTGCAATGCGAGGTGATTATTTCAACTTGTCCAGCCAGAGAATACAGAAATAATCCTTTCGTCAAATGCTAATTCAATTACAGCTTGAATCCATGCAGTTGTTTCCAGTTTAGTTAGTTTGTCACTATTTCTGCCTGTGGTTTGCCTGTGGCGCAGTGCTTGATCCTGGCAATCTGAGCTTTGACTGAGAGGCCATGAGATGTGTCGATTCAGTGTTTGCACTAAGCTGTGATAATGCTGCAGCTTCTGGGAGTTAATGCGCATTGAGGAGGGCAGGTCTGACCTATGAAGGTTAGCACTGGTGTGTTCAGGGAAGAGTGAGAGCTTGTTGCACACTCAGTTCCACTTAGTGCCACAGAACTTGAGTGAGATTTGGTTTAACAATATTTTTTAAGCATTCATGGGACGTGGGGGACCGTGGGCTAGGCTAGCATTTATTGCCCTCCCCTAATTGCCCTTGAAAATTCACTACCAAAGAGAGCAGTTCAGGCCAATCTATCAAGTGTTTTCAAGGAGAAGTTGAATAAAGTTCTTCGGATGAAAGGGATCAAAGGAAATGGGAAGAGGCGGGATCAGGCTATTAAGTTGGATGATGTGCCATGTTCATAATGAATGGGAGAGTATGTTTGAATGGGCCAAATGGCCTACTCTTCTTTCTATTTTCTATATTTATGTTTGCCCTTCTTGATGGTAGCAATCATGGGTTTTAAAAGGATCCTTGGTGATTTGCTGCAGTGAATGATGTAGATAGTACATGTGGCTGAATTTATGTTAGAGAGAGTGGATGTTTGAGTGGTGAATGTGGTGCCAATCAAACAGGCTGCTTTGTCCTGGATGGTGTTGAGCTTCTTGAGTGTTGGAACTGTACCCATCCAGGCAAGTGGGGAATATTCCATCACAATCCTGCTGGACAGGCTTTGAGGAGTCAGGAGGTGAGTTACTCTTTGCAGGATTCCCACCTCTGACCTGCTCTTATAGTCCCAGTATTTATATACAGTTATACAGGTTTACAGTATGGAAATAGGCCCCTTGGCCTGACTTGTCTATGCTGCCCTTTTTTTGAAACCCGTAAGTTAATCCCAATTGCCTGCATTTAGCCCATATCCCTCTATACCCATCTTACCCATGTAACTATCTAAATGCTTCTTAAAAGACAAAATTGTACCCACCTCTACCACTACCTCTGGCAGCTTCTTCCAGACACTCACCACCCTTTGTGTGAAAAAAAAGTTGCCCCTCTGGATACTTTTGTATCTCTCCCCTCTCACCTTAAACTTCTGCCCCCTAGTTTTAGACTCCTCTATCTTTGGGAAAAGATATTGACTATCTAGCTGATCTGTGCCCCTCATTATTTTATAAATCTCTATAAGATTACCTCTCAGCCTCCTACACTCCAGAGAAAAGAAGTCCCAGTCTATCCAGCCTCTCATAACTCAATCCATCAAGTCCCAGTATCATCCCTAGTAAATCTTTTCTGCACTTTTTGTAGTTTAATAATATCCTTTCTATAATAGGATGACCAGAATTGCACACGCTGTTCCAAGTATGGCTCTAACTAATGTCTTGTACAACTTCATTCCAACTCTAGTATTCAATGTTCTGACCAATGAAACCAAGCATACTGAATGCTTTCTTCGCCACTCTGTCCACCTGTGACTCCACTTTCAAGGAGCTATGAACCTGTACCCTGAGATCTCTTTGTTCTGTAACTACCACCAATACCTACCATTAACTGAGTAAGTCCTGCCCTGGTTCAATCTACCAAAATGCATCACCTTGCATTTGTCTAAATTAAACTCCATCTGCCATTCATCAGCCCACTGGCCCAATTGATCAAGATCCCATTGCAGATGGAGATAATTTTCTTCAACTATCCAATATGCCACCAATCTTGTTGTCATCTGCAAACTTACTAACCATGCCTCCCATATTCTCATCCAAATCATTAATATAAATGACAAATAACAGTGGGCCCAGCACTGATCCCTGAGGCACAGCGCTGGTCACAGGCCTCCAGTTTAAAAACCAACTCCCTACATCCACCCCCTGGCTTCTGTCAAGAGCAGTAAGAAGTCTCACAACACAAAGTTAAAGTCCAACAGGTTTATTTGGTAGCACATGCCACTAGCTTTAGGAGCACTGCTCCTTCATCAGGTAGGGTGGGAGTTCTGTTCACAAACAGGGCATATAAAGACACAAACTCAATTTATAAAATAATGATTGGAATGCGAATCTTTACAGCTAATCAACTCTTAAAGGTGCAGACAATGTAGACGGAGAAAGCACCAAGCACAGGTTAAAGGAAAGTGTATTGTCTCTAGACAGGACAGTTAGTGAGATTTTGCAAGCCCAGGAAAGTTATGGGGGTTACAGATAGTGTGACATGAACCCAAGATCCCCGTTGAGACCGTCCTCACGTGTGCGGAACTTGGCTATCAGTCTCTGCTCAGTGACTCTGTGCTGTCGTGTGTTGTGAAGGCTGCCTTGGAGAGCGGTTTTCCTAAAGGTCAGTGCTGAAGTGCTTCCCAACAGGAACAGAACAGGTTTGCCTTGTGATTGTTGAGTGATTTTCATTTATCCGTTGTCGTAGCGTCTCCCCAATGTACCATACTTCGGGACATCCTTTCCTGCAGTGTATCCAGGAGACAGTATTGGTCAAGTTGTAAGAGTATGTATTGTGTACCCACTATCTGTGTTTACCCCAGCTCAATGCCAACATCTCCACAATCTGTCAAGAAGTCAATTTTGTATCCATTTAGCTGCCTCACCCTGGATCCCGTGAGATTTAACTTTATGCAACAACCTATCATGTGGTACCTTATCAAAGGCCTTGCTAAAGTCCATGTCGACAACATCAACTGCACTGTCCTCATCTATCTTCTTGGTCACCCCTTCAAAAAACTCGTCATGTCTCATGTCTCAAATTTGTGAGACATGATTTTCCACTCAGAGCTGACTGTCCCTAGTCAGTCCTTGGCCTGTAGATCCTGTCTCTCAAAATACATTCCAACAATTTAACCACCACTGATGTTAGGCTCATTGGCCTGTAATTCCCAGGCTTTTCCCTGCAGCTCCTTTTAAATAAAGGCACAACATTTGTTAGTTTTCAATTTTCAGGCACCTCACCCGTGACTATCGATGATTCAAATATTTCGGCTAGGGGACCCACAATTTCCTCCCTAACCTCCCGCAGTGTCCTGGGATACACTTCATCAGGTCCTGGGGATTTATCTATCTTGATGCACTTTAAGACTTCCAGCACTCCTTCTCTGTAATATGTACACTTCTCAAGACATCAATATTTATTTCCCCAAGTTCCCGAACATCCATGCTTTCTCCATAGTAAATACTGATATGGAGCGCCCAGCTCAGTTCTAGTCAACGTTAGCCCCTAAGATGTTGATAGTGGGAGATTCAGTGATGGTGATGCCACTAAATGTCAAGGGGCAATAATTGGAGATGATCATTGTCTGGCACTTGTGTGCCAAGAATGGCCCAAATCAAGATATGGTCCAAGCAACTTATCTTCTGGAAACCATTTAAGGTTTGCTGTGCCCTTCACCCTTAGGCCATGCTCTGCTCACCTGCCTCACTATAGACCCTCCTGCTTTGTGAGGCAGGAGAAGATTCACCAGGATGTTGCTGGGTCTCGAGGGTGTTGGCTATGAGGAGAGGTTGAATAAACTTGGATTGTTTTCACTGGAAAGACGGAGGCTGAGGGGAGACCTGATAGCGGTTTACAAAATTATGACGGGCTTAGACAGGATGGATAGTCAGAGGCTTTTTCCCAGGGTGGAAGTGTCAGTTACAAGGGGTCAAAGTTTTGTGAAGGGTAGGTCGTGCCTTACTAACCTCATTGAGTTTTTTGAAAAAGTGACTAAGGAGGTGGATGGGGGTAAGGCGGTTGATGTGGTATATTTGGACTTTAGTAAGGCGTTTGATAAGGTGGCCCATGGAAGACTTCTGCAGAAAATGCAGATGTATGGGATAGAGGGTGATTTAGCTAATTGGATTAGGAATTGGCTAGCAGATAGAAGACAGAGGGTGGTGGTTGATGGGAGATATTCATCGTGGAGTTCGGTGACAAGTGGTGTACATCAGGGGTCTGTTTTGGGGCCCCTGCTGTTTGTAATTTTTATAAATGATCTGGATGAGGGTATTGAAGGATGGATTAGTAAATTTGCAGATGACACTAAAGTCGTGGAGTGGTAGATAGTGAAGAGGGGTGTTATAGTTTGCAGAGGGACTTGGACAAGTTGCAGAGCTGGGCCGAGAGGTGGCAAATGGAGTTTAATGTGGACAAGTGTGAGGTAATGCACTATGGCAGAAATAATAAATGTGTAGAGTATAGGCAAATGGTAGGATTCTTAGTAGTCTAGATGAACAGAGGGATCTTGGTGTGTATGTGCATAGATCCCTGAAAGTAGGCAGTCAGGTCGAGAAGGGTGGTAGGAAGGCATATGGAGTCTTGGCTTTTATTGGTAGAGGGATTGAATTTCGGAGCCGCAACGTCATGTTGCAACTGTACAAAACTCTAGTGCGGCCGCACTTGGAGTATTGTGTGCAGTTCTGGTCCCCGCATTATAAGAAAGATGTGGAGGCTTTGGCGAGGGTACAGAGGAGGTTTACCAGGATGTTGCCTGGTATGGAGGGCAGGTCTTATGAAGAGAGGCTGAGGGATTTGAGTTGTTTTCGTTAGAAAGGAGGCGGCTAAGAGGGGACCTAATCGAAACATATAAGATGATTAGAGGTTTAGATAGGGTGGACAGTGATAGCCTTTTTCCTAGTATGGAAAAAGCTAGCACGAGGGGACACAGCTTTAAATTAAGGGGTGATAGTTATATGACGGATATCAGAGGTAGGTTCTTTACCCAAAGGGTGGTTCGGGAGTGGAATGCCCTGCCTGCAGCAGTTGTAGATGCGCCAAGTTTGGTGGCGTTTAAGAGTTAGTTGATAAGTATATGGAAGAGAAGGGAATGGTTTAGTTTGGAGGGGCATTGCTTTTTATATTGGTCGGCGCAACATCGAAGGCCGAAGGGCCTGTTCTGTGCTGTAATGTTCTATGTTCTATGTTCTAAAGTTTCAAGGTGAGAGGGAGAAAGTTTAAGGGAGATGTGCGGGGGAAGTTTTTCATGCAGTGTGTGCCTGGAACACGCTGCCAGAGGAGGAGGTGGAAACAGGAGCATTAACAACATTTAAGAGGCATCTGGATGGGTTCATGGATAGAGAGGGAATAGAGGGATGCAGAGTGGGTAAGGGCAGAAGGGTTTTTTAGTTTAGTTAGAACATCACTCATTGGTGCAGGCTTGTTGGGCTGAAGGGCCTTGTTCCTGTGCTGTCCTTTTTGTTCTTTAAGTGAGGTGAGGAGAAATTTCTTCACCCAGAGGGTGGTGAATGTGTGGAATTCATTCTCACAGAAAGTAGTTGAGGCCAAAACATTGTCTGATTTCAGGAAGAAATTAGATACAGTTCTTGGAGCTAAACCGGTTAAAGGATATGGGGGGAACTTCTCTGCCCAGTCTTGCATCCTGTCTATGTCCCGCTGTAACTTTTGGCATCCCTCCAGACCATTCACAACACCACCGACCTTTGTATTGGCGGTGAACTTACTAACCCATCCCTCCACTTCCTCATCCAGGTCATTTATGAAAATGACAAACAGCAGGGGTCCCAGAACAGATCCCTGGGGCATTGGTTACCGACCTCCATGCAGAACAAGACCCATCCACAACCATTCTCTGCCTTCTGCCGGCAAGCCAGTTCTGGACCCACGAGGTCAAAGCCCCTTGGATCCCATGCCCTCTCACCTTCTCCAGAAGCCTTGCATGTGGGACCTTATCAAACGCCTTACTAAAGTCCATGTACACTACATCCACTGCTCTTCCTTCGTCAATGTGTTCAGTCACATTTTCAAAGAACTCAACTAGGCTCGTAAGGCATGACCTGATAGGGCAGGGTGAGATCATAGCAGGATTTGAGAACAAGAATGAAGAATTTAAAATGTTGATTAATGGACAGGAGCATTTATAGATCAGTGAGCAAAGGGACAATGGTTGGATAGGATTTGGCTTGAGTGAGCATACAGACAGCTAAATTGGACATGCAGAGGATGTTTCCACGATTAGGAAAAACTAGAACCAGAGGCACAACCTCAGGCTAAAGGGACGATCCTTTAAAACAGAGATGAGGAGGAATTTCTTCAGCCAGAGAGTGGGGAATCTGTGGAACTCTCTGCTGCAGAAGGCTGTGGAGGATAGCATTGAGTGTCTTTAAGTCAGAGATAGATAGGTTCTTGATTAATAAAGGGATCAGGGGTTGTACGGAAAAGGCAGTAGAATGGGGTTGGTAAAAATATCAACCATGATTGAATGGCGGAGCAGATTCGATGGGCCGAGTGGCCTCATTCTGTTCCTCTGTCTTATGTCTATGTTCCAATCCTGCTTTGTTTTTTGCTGTTGCCACCATGTCCTTCCATCTGATCTTCAACCTTCATCTCTACCATTCGTTTTCTCACATTCCCTCCCTCTCTCTCTCTCCCCCTCTGTTATAACAGGTGGCCACATCATTCTTCTCACTGCTACCTTCTTCGGTCCCACAATCTTCCTTCAACAATGTCTTGTTATCCTGAATAACTGCAGTGATATTTTGTTTAAATATGCTGGTGTTTGTATTTCATGATGCCAAGCTCTTACTGATGATGGTTCAGAGCTCAGTCCAAATTTGCAGCCTGTGATGATTTATGTCGCAATATATCTCTCATGTAGTGATTTTGGATCATGTGATTGTATCGCAGCATCTCCTCCCCACCTCACCTGCTCTGCCCCAACCCCGACCTGCTGCTCCACCCCCCCTGCTCTGCCCCTCTCCCTGCTGCAGCCTCCTCCCACTTGACCCGCCAACTCCAGCTCCCTTGAGCTTCCCTCAGTCCACCAGCTGCTGTCTCTCTCTATTGGCTGCATCCTCTTTACTGCCTCTGATCCTCCACTGCTTTAAACTTTGACCTTTCCTTTGCGTTTCTCACCTTAGTCATGTAGAGATGCTGGCGTTGGACTGGGGTAAATTCAGTAAAGTTTTACAACACCAATTTTAAATCCAACCATTTATTTGATAGTAAATCAGCGAGCTTTCAACTTTTCGTCTTCGTCAGGCAAATGCAGTGTTCTGGTCTGCAATAGCACACATCAGCACAGACAGTCATAGATTGCTGATTAGAATGCAAATCCTTACATCTAACCTGCTATTCAAGTGTTAAAGTGGCTAACAATGTGTGTGAAGGGAATCCTGAGCATTGGTTAGAGAATTGTGTATTTTCTCCAGACAGCACAGTAAGTGAGGTTTTTTGCTAACCCAGGCAAGTCATGGGGGTTACAGATAGTGTGACATGAAGCCAAGATCCCTGTTAAGACCGTCCTCATGTGTGCGGAACTTGGCTATCAGTCTCTGCTCAGCGACTCTGCGCTGTTGTGTGTCATGAAGGCCCCCTTGAAGAACGTTTACCCGAAGGTCGGAAGCCGAATGCCCGTGAAGTGTTCGCCCACAGGAAGGGAACAGTCTGCCTGGTGATTGTTGAGCAATGTTCATTCATCCGCTGTCGAAGTGTCTGCATGGTCTCCCCAATGTACCATGCTTCGGGACATCCTTTCTTGCAACGTATTAGGTAGACAACGTTGGCCGAGTTGCAAGAGTATGTACCATGTACCTGGTGAATGGTATTCTCACGTTTGATGATGTCGTCCATGTCTATGATCTGGCATGTCTTGCAGAGGTTGCTGTGGCAGGGTTGTGTGGTATTGTGGTCACTGTTCTCCTGAAGGTTGGATAGTTTGCTGCGAACAATGATCTGTTTGAGGTTGTGCGGTTGTCTGAAAGCAAGAAGTGGGGGGGTGGGGATGGCCCTAGCGAGATGTTCATCGTCATCAATGATATGCTCAGCACACATGGAGCAGTTCAACCAGGGACACTCCTTGTCACAATGGATGTCTCGGCGCTCTACACCAACATCCCCCACGACGATGGTATTGCTGCAACTGCCTCAGTACTCAATGCCAACAACTGCCAGTTTCCGGATGCAATTTTACAACTCATCCGCTTCATCTTGGACCACAATGTCTTCACCTTCAACAATCAGCTTTTCATCCAGACACACGGAACAGCCATGGGGACCAAATTCGCACCTCAGTATGCCAACATCTTCATGCACAGGTTCGAACAAGACTTCTTCACCACACGAGATCTTCAACCAAGGTTATATACTAGATACATTGATGACATCTTTTTCCTTTGGACTCATGGTGAACAATCATTGAAACAACTGTATGATGATATCAACAAGTTCCATCCCACCATCAGACTCACCATGGACTATTCTCCAGAATCAGTTGCATTCTTGGACACACGCATCTCCATCAAGGACGGTCACCTCAGCACCTCACTGTACCGCAAACCGACAGACAACCTCACAATGCTCCACTTCTCCAGCTTCCACCCTAGACACGTTAAAGAAGCCATTCCCTATGGACAAGCCCTCCGTATACACAGAATTTGCTCAGATGAGGAGGATCGTGACAGACACCTCCAGACGCTGAAGGATGCCCTCGTGAGAACAGGATATGGCGCTCGACTCATCGATCGACAGTTCCAACGTGCCACAGCGATAAACCGCACTGACCTCCTCAGAAGACGAACACGGGACACGGTGGACAGAGTACCCTTTGTTGTCCAGTACTTCCCCGGAGCGGAGAAGCTACGACATCTTCTCCGGAGTCTTCAACATATCATTGATGACGATGAACATCTCGCTAGGGCCATCCCCACCCCCCCACTTCTTGCTTTCAGACAACCGCACAACCTCAAACAGATCATTGTTCGCAGCAAACTACCCAACCTTCAGGAGAACAGTGACCACAATACCACACAACCCTGCCACAGCAACCTCTGCAAGACATGCCGGATCATAGACATGGACGACATCATCAAACGTGAGGATACCATTCACCAGGTACATGGTACATACTCTTGCAACTCGGCCAACGTTGTCTACCTAATACGTTGCAAGAAAGGATGTCCCGAAGCATGGTACATTGGGGAGACCATGCAGACACTACGACAGTGGATGAATGAGCATTGCTCAACAATCACCAGGCAAAACAGTTCCCTTCCTGTGGGCGAACACTTCAGCAGTCATGGGCATTCGGCCTCCGACCTGCGGGTAAATGTTCTTCAAGGGGCTTCGTGACACACGACAGCGCGGAGTCGCTGAGCAGAGACTGATAGCCAAGTTCCGCACACATGAGGACGGTCTTAACAGGGATCTTGGCTTCATGTCACACTATCTGTAACCCCATGACTTGCCTGGGTTAGCAAAAAACCTCACTTACTGTGCTGTCTGGAGAAAATACACAATTCTCTAACCAATGCTCAGGATTCCCTTCACACACATTGTTATCCACTTTAACACTTGAATAGCAGTGTTAAGATGTAAGGATTCGCATTCTAATCAGCAATCTGTGACTGTCTGTGCTGATGTGTACTATTGCAGACCAGAACACTGCATTTGCCTGATGAAGACGAAAAGTCGAAAACTCGCTGATTTACTATCAAATAAATTGGTTGGATTTAAAGTTGGTGTTGTAAAACTTTACTGAGTTTCTCACCTTAGAGCAGGTGAGTGACAGAGTGAGTCGGCCTCAGTGCGTTTCTGTGAATGGTGCTTGCCGTTGTCATTGCTCCCTGTTTGGGAATGGAGGGAGAGAGAGAGACGGGAATGGAGATCCGGGCACACAGGCTCACACACTCACCCTCACACAGAGACACCCTCACAGCTCACGAGCACTCGATTTTGATGGAGCCAAAAAAGTGAGTGGGGTCACTAGCCGGATTGTCAGGCAGAGATGTGATTTTTTTAAACAAGGAGTTGTCATCTGGAATGCGCTGACGTTATGATGTCGAGATGCTGGCATTGGACTGAGGTGGGAACAGTAAGAAGTCTCTCAACACCAAAGGAGCAGCGCTGTAGAAGTTCGTGCTACCAAATAAATCTGTTTGACTTTAACCTGGTTTTGTGAGACTTCTTACTGAAAAGACAGTGGAAGCAGATTCCACAGGAACTTTCAGGGTGATGGATAAAGAACAAGCGGAGTGAGACTAATTGCGTAGATCCTTCAGAGAGCCAGCACTATCTTAAAAGATCTTTCAACTCCTAAATACTGGGAAAACTGGAACTACTGTCCTCTGCCTATACAATAGATGGCAGAACCATCAGGAGTGTAGACACACAGAGGGACCTGGGTGTGCAAGTCTACAGATCCTTAAAGGTGGCAGCACAGGTGGAGAGGGTGGTGAAGACGGTATATGACATGCTTGCCTTTTTTGGACAGGGCATAGAGTATAAAAACTGGTGTATTATGTTGCAGCTATGTAGAGTGTTGGTTAGGCCACATTTGAAATACTGTTTCAGTTCTGGTCGCCAAAATATCAGGAGGACGTGGAGGCTTTGGAGAGAGTGCAGAAAAGTTTTACCAGGAAGTTTTACCACCCTTCTTTACCCAAAGGGTGGTTCGGGAGTGGAATGCCCTGCCTGCAGCAGTTGTAGATGCACCAAGTTTGGTGGCGTTTAAGAGGTTAGTTGATAGGTATATGGAAGAGAAGGGAATGGTTTAGTTTGGAGGGGCATTGCTTTTTATATTGGTCGGCACAACATTGAAGGCCGAAGGGCCTGTTCTGTGCTGTAATGTTCTATGTTCTATGTTCTAAGTTGCCTGGTATGGAGGGTCTTAGCTATGAGGAGAGATTGGGTAAAATGGAGTTGTTCTCCCTGGAAAGACGGAGGATGAGGGGTGACCTAATAGAGGTGTATAAAATTATGAAGGCGTAGATAGGGTAAACAGTAGGAAGTTTTTTCCCAGGTCAGAGGTGACAAACATGAGGGGTCATAGGTTCAAGGTGAAGGGCAAGGTTCAACACAGATGTCAGAGGGATGTATTTTACACAGAGGGACGGTGGGGGCCTGGAATGCACTGCCAAGCAGGGTGGTGGAGGCGGACGTGTTGGGATCGTTTAAGACTTATCTGGATAGTCACATGAACAGACTGGGAATGGAGGGATACAAACGAATGGTGTAGTTGGGCTCATGAGCAGCGCAGGCTTGGAGGGCCTAAGGGCCTGTTCCTGTGTTGTACTGTCCTTTGTTCTTTGTCCTTGCTGTTAGCTTCTTCTCCTTGTGACAGTTTGCATCTCACTTCCTGCCTGAACTGTCTGAGCTCTTTCCAACCTTGGCATTGCTTTTGGACTTAACCCAATCTTATAAATTCATGTTCATCGCAGCACTGAAACTACCTCTGCTGAAAATAGCCAGCTCCACCCTACCTCAGTTCAGCGTCTGCTGAAACCCTCATTCATACATTTGTTATCTGGAGACTTGACTCCTAACTAGTTTCCCACATTCTACCTTTCGTACAGTTGAAGTAATCTAAAATCTCTGCAGCCTGTATCTTGATTCACAACCAGTTCTATTTCGCCAACACTATCAGTCATGATTGAATAGTAGAACAGACTCGATGGGTTGAGTGGCCTATTTCTGCTCCTATGTCTTATGGTTTTGTGATCTAATATCTCTGTGCTCACCTGATCTCTATGAACTCCAGATTCAGCAATACCTCCATTTTAAAGTTCTTCTATGACGTCAGATCCTTCTCTAGCTTTGCTTCTTCTCTGTTGCCATATCCTCTTCCACAAGCCTCCAATTCCTGCCTCTTACACACCTCCAATTTCTATTTCTCCGCTGTTGGCAGCCGTGCCTGGGCCCTGAGTTCTGGAATGTTTTCTAAACCCCTCTGCTTCTCTCTACTGCTCGATGATGCGCCTATTTGAGCAACTTCTGTTCACCTGCCCTAATATCTCCTTGCATTGCTGGTTAGCAAATGTTGTTTCAGAATTCTCTTCTGTAGGGCTTCAACATGTTAGCACTTATATGACAAAGGGTCATCCAGACTTGAAACATTGGCTCTATTCTCTCTCCACAAAGACTGCCAGACTTGCTGAGATTTTCCAGCATTTTCTGTTTTTCCTTCAGATTCCAGCATCCACAGTATTTTGCTTTTATATAAATACACGTTATTGTGCTGTCGAAGAACCAGGAGGATGGTCTAAGAATCAGAGGACGGAGAGGCAGAGAAACCTTTCTGTCAGTGGAGGATGGATCATTGAATTTATTCAATCTCCTACAGTACAGAAGGAGGCTATTTGGCTGATCAATCCTTCTATGACTCTCCAAAAGATCACTCTTCATAGGCCCACTTTACTGTCCTACCTCCATAATCCTGCCCTTTTGTCATGGCTAATCCATCTAACCTACATAACTTGGGACACTCCCCTCCAGGCAGTCAGTTGGGTTCTGACTGACAGACACTTACTGACCCCCACCCCCGCCACTTGATGTATGACATGATGGAATTGCTGATCAGGTCTCACACTCTGTATGTTGTCAGGAAGTAAAGCTGGAGATCAGGCATCCAGTCAGGGCAAGGGGCCCATATCAGCCCTAGCATTCCCTTGAAGTTGTGGGTCTCACTGCAACCACGTGTCCCAATTAGGGTCTCACCTGCTCTCAGGGAAGGTATTTTGGATACTGGTCTTTGTTGTTAATTTAACTCCTCTGTCTCTTTGCTGTAGGTTATCTCTGCCATCTCCAGAATCTCCCATCATGCTGCTGTCCAGAGCAAAGGCATCAGGTAACCATGGCAATGCATTAAATTTGGTGCATGCATTTAACAATGGTCTGTTTATGGGGTACTTCTGCCTGTGTGAGGATTATGGGTTTAACCTTCCTGAGGCAGTGCCTGTGTGTATCTCTGTCTCTTGGTGTGGGGACAGTAACATATGAGTGAGTATGACTGTAAACACCTGGAGATCTCACTGAAGGCGCTATATAAATGCAGCTTGAATACTGTGTTTATGAAGTGTATCTGTATTGTATCCAGGGCCACCAGACTCTTCCTGAACAGGACATGAGTTCTCTCTCTTCACAGATGCTGCCAGACTTTTCCCAGCATTTTTAATTTTTATTTCAGGTTTCCAGTTTCTGCAGGATTTTGTTTTAGCCGATAATCCAGAAGTGGTCGGGCAGAGGTTACACATCTGGAGCATTATTTCTAACCTTTGTATTCCAAACTTCTTTGATAAAGACCAACAATGCATTTACTTTTCCTGTACCCGTCCACTAACTTTAGCTTATTCTGTAACTTGATTCTTTATTCTGTTTTTCCCAGTTCCTTCATTTCCCTCATTGGAAACATACTCTGATTATCTGGAGCCTGCCTCTTTCCCAAGCTGAACTGCAGCTGTCACAATTTCTCCCATTCTCTGAATCTGTCAATGGGACTTTGCAACTTTCTACCTCCATCTCTGGTATTCCTGTCCATCCTAAAGTGTTGTCAAACCTGGAGAGAGGACTCTCTGCTCCTTCATCTAAGTCTCTGATAGATGCAATGAAAATATCATTCCTGGGGAAAACAGTAGTGTTATGGTTCAGATCAGAAACTCCAAAGTGTTTATGAAGCCTGCCCGAATGACAAGTTTTACATCTTGGAAGTTTGTGAGGATAAGCATGAGATGTTTCACTTCAGGTATGATTCAAGTGAGCCACTAGAGAGCTTTTATCAAACAAAGTTTATCTAAGAACACAGTTAATATGTGTAGTAAGAAAATTAGTAAGAACTTTTATCAATTACAAACAAGAAACAAAACAACTGCTATAATGTTTAACTCTTCATGAATATCTCTAATGTGTTCCAATTAAAACCAAAATTCAATAAATAAAACTCTTGAAACAGATTTATCGCATCACAAGCTAAAGCTCTCATGATACTGGAATCCAGTTCCATGGGTTGAATGCTGATTTCAAATGATCTTGAAAACTCAGAGCAGCTTGTAGTCTTCAGCTCCCCCAAAAACACCAAAATGGAGACTCTTTACTGCAGCATGGCATTAAGTTGTGCATTCAGAAAATGCTAAAATTTTCAAAAGCAAAACAGAGAGAGAAAGTGACTTCTTTTCCAGCTTGTTTCTAAGACTGTCTCTGGCACTGCAGCCAAAACCAAACTAAAAACAATCCTTGTCTCCTGACTGCCACAGTTTTTCTCTCCTCCCACCAATTTATATCATCTGACGCTCTGAGCATGATTTTAAAAAAAAGCTTTTTTAAAGGGGCACTGACCTCACACTGATCACTTCTGCCAATCAGAAAAGATTGCCATTATCCTGGATTTCAGTCCTTCACTTAACAACCCAACAACCAACTTCCTGCATCCTCAGTTTTACCAAACACTTCTCGTGCGGAACTGTATCGAAAGTCTTCTGAAATCCACCTCGAACCAAGCCACAGACTCTTTGTTAGTGACTCATTCACAACATTCAATTAACTCAAACTGGGCACATCTTGAACAAATCCAAACTGATTCCCTGATCAGCTCATGTTTGTTTAAGGATAGAGTGATGCAGCTGACAGAATACGGAACCGCCTAAACACTGACTGACAGAGGCCCAGAGTTAAACCACTGATTCCCCTTTCACACAGCTGTCTGGCACCATTTAAAGTTAATGCCTTGTGAGACCGAATTCCTTCACCAGCGATTTCCACCTGCCACGAAAGATCAATCCATATGGATATCACTGACAAAAGCTGCTTGTAATATGTCTACACAGTTAGCGCTATCATACGGCATTTTTTCAGTTACACATTGTGAAATACAGCAGATTTCACACAGCCTGAAAAGTTCAGGGGAAGCATGTGATGTGGCAATATAATATTCTTATTTAGTAAAAATATTGAGAAGGAAGGGGAATGAATACTTGTCTATATGACATTAACTGCAAAGCAGCACTTAGATTGTCAGAGGGTCAGTGCTGAGGGAGCGCCACACCATCAGAGGGTCAGTGCTGAGGGAGCGCCACACCATCAGAGGGTCAGTGCTGAGGGAGCGCCACACCATCAGAGGGTTGGTGCTGAGGGAGTGCCGCACTGTCAGAGGGTCGGTGCTGAGGGAGCGCCGCACCGTCAGAGGGTCGGTGCTGAGGGAGCGCCGCACCGTCAGAGGGTCGGTGCTGAGGGAGCGCCGCACTGTCAGAGGGTCGGTGCTGAGGGAGCGCCGCACTGTCAGAGGGTCAGTGCTGAGGGAGCGCCGCACTGTCAGAGGAACAACAAAATTACAGCACACGAACAGGCCCTGTAAGCCTGCACCGACCATGCTGCCTGACTAAATTAAAACCCCCTACCCTTCCGGGAACCATATACGTTTATTCCTGTCCTATTCGTGTATTTGTCAAGACACCCCTTAAAACACAGTATCATATCCAGTTCCACTACCTCCCTGGCAGCAAGTTCCAGGCATCTACCATCCTCTGTGTAAAAAAAAACGTGCCTTGTACATCTCCTTTAAACTTTGCTCATAGAACATAGAACATAGAACAATACAGCACAGAACAGGCCCTTCGGCCTTCGATGTTGTGCCGACCAAAATAAAAAAGCAATGCCCCTCCAAACTAAACCATTCCCTTCTCTTCCATATACTTATCAATTAACCTCTTAAACGCCACCAAACTTGGCGCATCTACAACAGCTGCAGGCAGGGCATTCCACTCCCTAATCACCTTGACCTTAAACCTTGACCTTAAACCTGTACCGCCTAGTAATTGACTCTATCATCCTGGGAAAAAGCTTCTGGTGACTAAAGAGGTGATTAAGGGTAAGGTAGTTGATGTGGTGTACATGGATTTTAGCAAGGTGTTTGATAAGGTTCCCCATGGAAGACTACTGCAGAAAATGCAGATGCATGGGATTGAGGGAGATTTAGCAATTTGTATTAGGAATTGGCTAGCTGATAGAAGACAAAGGGTGATGGTTGATGGGAAATATTCAACCTGGAGTTTAGTTACTAGTGGTGTACCTCAGGGATCTGTTTTGGGGCCACTGTTTGTTGTTTTTATAAATGACCTGGATGAGGGTGTAGAGAGATGGGTTAGTAAATTTGCTGACGACACCAAAGTCGGAGGAGTTGTAGACAGTGAGGATGGATGTTCCAGTTTGCAGAGGGACATAGATAAGTTGCAGAGCTGGGCCGAGAAGTGATAACTGGAGTTTAATGTGGAAAAATGTGAGGTGATTCACTTTGGAAGGAATAATATGTGTGCAGAATATAGGGCTAATGGTAGGACTCTTAGTAGTGTAGATGAGCAGAGAGATCTCGGTGTACAGGTGCATACATCTCTGAAAGTTGGTACTCAAGTTGATAAGGTTGTTAAGAAGGCGTATAATATGTTAGCATTTATTGGTAGAGGGATTGAATTTCGGAACCGAGATGTTATGTTGCAACTGTACAAAATTCTGGTGCGGCTGCACTTGGAGTATTGTGTACAGTTTTGGTCACCACATTATAAGAAAGATGTGGAGGCATTGGAAAGGGTACAGAGGAGGTTTACCAGGATGTTGCCTGGTATGTTGGGTAGGTCTTATGAGGAAAGGCTGAAGGACTTGAGGTTATTTTCATTAGAGAGAAGAAGGCTAAGAGGTGACTTAATTGAGACATATAAGATGATCAGAGGGTTAGATAGGGTGGATAGTGAGAACCTTTTTCCTCGGATGGAGATGGATAGCATGAGGGGACATAGCTTTAAATTAAGGAATGGTAGTTATAGGACAGACGCTAGAGGTGGGTTCTTTACTCAGAGGGTAATAAGGGCGTGGAATGCCCTGCCTGCAGCAGTTGTGGACTCGTCAAGTTTAAGGGCTTTCAAATGGTCAGTGGATAGGCATATGGATAACATTGGAATAGTTTAGGATAGAGGATCATAAAATTGGTTACGTTGGTCGGCGCAAATCGAGGGCCGAAGGGCCTGTACTGTGCTGTAATGTTCTATGTTCTATCCACTCTGTCTGTGCCCTTCATAATCTTGTAGACTTCTATTAGGTCGTCTCTCAACCTCCATCTCCCCAGTGAGAACAAACCAAGTTTCTCCAACCTCTCCTCAGAGCTAATGCCCTCCATATCAGGCAACATGCTAGTCATTCTTTTCTGTACCCTCTCCAAAGCCTCCACATCCTTCTGGTAATGTGGCGACCAGAATTGAACCCTATATTCCAAGTGCAGCCTCACTAAGGTTCTATAAAGCTGCATCATGACTTGCCAATTTTTAAACTCAATGCCCTCTTGCTCTTTATATATGTATAAAAAGCCTTGGAATTTTCTTTAATCTTGCTATCAATCACTTTTTGTGACCCCTTTTAGTCCCCCTAACTCCTTGCTTACATTTCTTTCTACTTTCTTTGTATTCCACACTTGCTTCAGTATAGTCTGGTTTCTCTTCAGATTGTGTAAATCTTTCACCTTTTACTAAAGATTTCCACACTTGCTTCATATGTTCCCAGCCTCCTAGCCTTGACAAATGTTTTGTTTCTTTCTCTTTGACTAGGCTCACAATATCTCTCGTTATCCTAGATTCCTGAAACTTGCCATACTTATCCTTCATTCTCACAGGAATGTGCTGGTCCTGAGTTCCTGAAAAGCGTCTCATGTGCCAGATGTTGATTTGCCCTTAAACAGCTGTCCCCAGTCTTTCTACCTCATATTGTGGTAATTCGCCTTCCCCTAATTTAGCACCTTCACTTGAGGACTACACTTACCTTCATCCATCAGTATCTTAACGCTTACTGAATTTGGGAAGTTGATGGCCTTGTGGTATTATCACTAGACTATTAATCCAGAAACTCAGCTAATGTTCTGGGGATCTGGGTTCAAATCCCACCATACTAGATGGTGGAATTTGAATTCAATAAAAAAAATCTGGAATTAGAATGTGCTGATAACCATGAAACCATTGTCGATTGTTGGAAAAACCCATCCGATTCACTGATGTCCTTGGGGAAGGAAATGTGCCGTTCTTACCTGGTCTGGCCTACATGTGACTCCAGAGCCACAGCAATGTGGGTGACTCTCAACTGCCCTCAGGCAATGAGAATGGGTAATAAATGCTGGCCCAGCCAGCGATGCCCATGTCCCACAAATGAATATGAATATTAAAAAACAATTGTGGTCACTGTTCCTGGACTGCTCCCCTACTGAAACGTCGACTGCCTGGCCGGGCTCATTCCCCAATACCAGGTCCAGGTATGGCCCCCTCTCTATTTGGACTTTCTATATACTGGTTCAAGAAGTCCTCTTGGAAGTTCCTTACAAACTCTGCCCCATCCACACCCCTAGTACTAAATGAGTCCCAGTCAATATGGGGGAAGTTAAAATCTCCCAACACAGCAACCCTGTTACTTTTATACCTTGTCAAAATCTACATATCTGTTCCTCTATCTCCAGCTGGCAGTTGGAAGGCTTATAGTAAAGCCCAAACACCTTTTCTATTTCTGAGCTCTACACATATTGCCTTGGTGTATAAGCCCTTCGAGGTATCCTCCCGGAGTACAACTGTGATATTCTCCTTATGATGTGGAGATGCCGGCATTGGATTGGGGTAAACATAGAAGTTTGACAACACCAGGTTTAAGTCCAACCAATTTATTTGATAGTAAACTCACAAGCTTTTGGGTTTTGCCCCTTCGTCAGATGAAGGGAGAATTCTGGCCTCAGACCGTTTATAGATTACTGATCAGAATGCGAATCCTTACACCTAACCTGCTATTCAAGTCTTAAAGTGGCTAACAATGTGAGTGGAAGGAGCACTGAACACAGGTTAGAGAGATGTGTATTGTCTCCAGACAGCACAGTAAGTGAGGTTTTTTTGCTAACCCAGGCAAGTCATGGGCGTTACAGATAGTGTGACATGAAGCCAAGATTCCGGTTGAGGCCGTCCTCGTGTGTGGAACTTGGCTATCAGTCTCTGCTCAGCGACTCTGCGCTGTCGTGTATCACGAAGGCCATCTTGGAGAATGTTTACCCGAAGGTCAGAGGCCGAATGCCTTGACCACCAAAGTGTTCGCCCACAGAAAGTGAACTGTTTTACCTGGTGATCGTCGAGCGATGTTCATTCATCCGCTGTCGTAGTGTCTGCATGGTCTCCCCAATGTACCATGCTTCGGGACATCCTTTCCTGCAACGTATTAGGTAGACAACGTTGGCCGAGTTGCAAGAGTATGTACTGTGTACCTGGTGAATGGTATTCTCACGTGTGATGATGTCATCCATATCGATGATCCGGCATGTCTTGCAGAGGTTGCTGTGGCAGGGTTGTGTGGTATTGTGGTCACTGTTCTCCTGAAGGTTGGGTAGTTTGCTGTGAACAGTGATCTGTTTGAGGTTGTGCGGTTGTCTGAAGACAAGAAGTGGGGGTGTGGGGATGGCCTTGGCAACATGTTCGTCTTCATCGATGATATATTGAAGATATGATACGTTCAACAAGGTAATCTTTGTGTGAACCCACAAAAGATGGATGAGATCCTAAATAAATATTTGTCATCAGTATTTATTGTTGAGAAAAGCATGGATGTTTGGGAACTTGGGGAAATAAATAGTGATGTCTTGAGGAGTGTACACATTACAGAGAAGGAGGTGCTGGAAGTCTTAAAGAGCATCAAGGTAGATAAATCCTCGGGACCTGATGAAATGTATCCTAGGATATTGTGGAAGGCTAGGAGTGAGATTGTGTCCCCTAGCCGAGATGTTTGAATCATCGATAGTTATGGGTGAGGTGCCTGAAGATTGGAGAGTGGCAAAGATGGAAGAATGGGCTTTATGAAGGGGTAACCAAGAAGGTAGATGAGGGCAGTGCAGTTGATGTTGTCTACATGGACTTTAGCAAAGCCTTTGACAAGGGAGGTTGGTGCATAAGGTTAAATCTCACGGGATCCAATGCTGAGATATCTAAATGGATACAAAATTGACTTCGTGACAGAAGCCAGAGGAAGGTTGTAGAGAGTAGATTTTCAAACTGGAGGCCTGTGACCAGCGGTGGGTCTCAGGGATCATTGCTGGGCCCACTGTTATTTATCATTCATATGAATGATTTGGGTGAGAATGTAGGAGGCATGGTGAGTAAGTTTGCAGAATGACACCAAGATTGATGGCTTAGTGGACAGGGAAGAAAGTTACCTCCAATTGCAATGGGATCTTGATCAATTGGGCCAGTGGGCTCACGAATTGCAGATGGAGTTTAATTTATAGACAAATGTGAGGTGATATATTTTGGTACATTGAACCAGGGCAGGACTTACTCAGTTAATGGGAGGGTGTTGGGGGAAGTTACAGAACAAAGAGATCTCGGGGTACAGGTTCATAGCTCCTTGAAAGTGGAGTCACAGGTGGACAGAGTGGTGAAGAAGGCATTCGGCATGTTTGGTTTCATTGTTCAGAACATTGAATACAGGAGTTGGGACGTCTTGTTGAAGTTGGTAAAACATTGGTAAGGCCACACTTGGAATGTTGTGTGCGATTCTGGTCACTCTTTTATAGAAAGGACATACCAAACTAGAAAGAGTGCGGAAAAGATTTACTAGGATGCTCCTGGGACTTGATGGATTGAGTTATAAGGAGAGGCTGGATAGACTGGGACTTTGCTCTCTGGAGTGTAGGAGGCTGAGGGGTGATCTTACAGTGGTCTATTAACTAATGAGGGACACAGATCAGTGAGATAGTCCATATCTTTTTTCAAAGGTAGGGGAGTCTAATACTGGAGGGCATAGGTTTATGGTGAGAGGGGAGAGATACAAAAGGGTCCAGAGGGACAGTTTTTTCACACAGAGGGTGGTGAGTGTCCGGAACAAGCTGCCAGAGATAGTAGTAGAAGCAAGTACAATTTTGTCTTTTAAAAAGCATTTAGATAGTTACATGGATATGATGGGTATAGAGGGATATGGGCCAAATGCGGGCAATTGGGATTAACTTAGGGGTTTAAAAAAAAAACGGGCAGCATTGACAAGTTGGACCGAAGGGCCTGTTTCCCTGCTGTAAACCTCAATAACTCGAGGAATCCTAGAAAAGCCAAACGATGCTGATCATTTGAATGACTCGCTGTCTTTCATGAAGAATCTTCAAACTTCCAGTGAAGCTGAAGAAGTTAAACCAATCAGTGGCAAGTTCCTTTCTTTCAGAGACACTCGACCCAGGGCAGACATTGAAGGTCTGAATCTCTGATTTTCATTGAGTGGAGGATACAGAAAGCACTGCAGCAGAGTGACCATTCCCATGCTGGATCTGAATTGGCTCTTTGTGAAAAGTATTGAGGAACATTCTCTTACTGCACTGAGTGATCTCTTGGGGATTGAGATCCTAGAAAATGATTAATCCTTCCCATTGATGGATTCACCTCATGACATCTTTGCTGTCTTTTTGAAGGATTAATTGTGCTTTTAGTAGCTGAATAACATTCAGATCTGAATTCCACTGAATCTCCCAACATGGTGCCAACTTTATGAGAATGACTTGCCTGAATCCAGGTCCGAGTCTACAGAATCACTACAGCGCAGAAGAAGGCCATTCGGCCCATCAAGTCTGCACCGACTCTCAGACAGAGGATCTTACCAAGCTTTATTTCTGTAACTCCATTGATTTACCCCACTAATCCTCCTAAACTGCACAGCTTGGAATGTTAAGGGGCAATTTAACATGGCCAATCCACCTAACCTGCACATCTTTGGAGTGTGGGATGAAACCGGAACATCCTGAAGAAACCCACGCAGACACTAGGAGAGTGTGCAAACTCAACACAGACAGTCACGAAGGACAGAATTGAAGTTGGGTCCCTTGCAATATGCTAACCACTTCTGCCCTTTGTAGGATCACACTGCTGAAGAGCTGGCACCTTGCTATAGGGAAGGTCAATTAACATCTGCATTTCAGTCCCAGCACAAAGTTGTCTTCCCAGCAGGCTGCAGTCAGCACAGAGGCTGCAATTCAGTCTGAAGCTGCAGAATTCTGCACAGCAATCTGGTCTCCATCACTTACAAGAAATCTATCTGATTGCAGAAGGTGAGGCTTCTTGTCTCCTTATTCTCAGCATATCTTCCCACTGCCCAGAGTGGGGTGACCTCAGACACAGTGGAATGTAGTTCTCTGTGTATCACTGCCTCCAGAAAGTAGACAGTCCTCCCAAAATATCATTGACAAATCACATCTTCCTTCTCTGTCAGATATTGGTTACTTTTTCCTTTATTGTCCAAATTTATTGAAATCTTGGATCTCCGATGCTTTTTCAGTCATGTGTGTACCAGTGAAGGGCAGAGTGCAGAGGTCCAGGAGTGGGGGGTTGGCGGGGTCGGGGGGGGGGGGGGGGGGGGGGGGGTTGGTGTGGGCGGAGTGGCAGAAGGCCCAGGTTTGGGAGGTAGTGGGGAGGGAATGGTGGGCGGCCGTGGCAGTCTTCCCTGGAGTTGAAGATCTTTCCTCTTTGGAAGCTTCTACTCTGAGATCTTTGAGAGAGAAACAAATTCCTCAGAGGGACCTGAGTTCTTCTCTTCCAGTCCCCGAGAATCCAAGGGTTCATTGTCTTCAATCTTCTCCCTTGGATTTGTCTTTCCTGGAAGGGATTTTCTTATTCTTGCAGTTCACTCATCCTGGAAGTTACCCATTGCCTTGCACCAATGCTGATGAAGTTTTCCCATGCTAAAGGAAACTCTCATGTCTCCAAGATATCAGTTATGGACAATTCAATCTTGCGAGAGCTGTGACTTGGGGAGTTACAGAAATGTAATGTAGATAAACACATTATGTTAAAAAGTAGGAGAGTATTCTTTGGAGAAGGTGTAGAATAAGTGGTTAACTAGTGGGATAGGTTAATGTATGACATAGATAATAATGATACCATTGACATTAATAATTAAGGTGTCAGGAGAGGTGACAGTTAAGATATGGTTCTAACCTTTCCCTTGGAATCACACTCATGAGGGAGTGAGACAGGGGGATGGGCTAACATAAGACTGATGGATGTCAGTTAGGTTTAAGGTGTGAGGGGAGAGATACAAAAGGACCCAGAAGGTTAATTCTTTCACATAGAGGGTAGTGAGTGTCTGGGACAAGCTGCCAAAGGTAGTAATAAAGGCGGGTACAATTTGTCCTTTAAAAAGTGTTTAAATAGTTACATGGGTACGATGGGTACAGAGGGATATGGGCCAAATGCGGGCAATTGGGATTAGTTTAGTGGTTTTCAAAAAAAAGAGCACTATAGATAAGTTGGACCAAAGGTCTTGTTTCCATGCTGTAAACATCTGTGATTCTATGTCAATAATGTGTAATATTATCTTGTCTGAGAGAAAGAGTGAGCGAGGTTGGAATCACAGTTAGGAGCATGGTTTAAAGTTTTTGAAGTTTATTTATTAGTCACAAGTAGGTTTACATTAAACTGCAGTGAAGTTACTGTGAAAATCCTCTAGTTGCCACACTACATCACCTGTTCGGGTATACTGAGGGAGAATTTAGCATGATCAATAACCAGTACATCTTTCAGAGTGTGGCAGGAAACCAAAGCATCCGGCGGAAACTCACGCAGACGTAGGGAGAACATGCAAACTCCACACTGGCAGTGACCCAAACTAGGAATCTAATCTGGTTGCCTTCCTCTACACAATATAGTGCTAACAAGCTAGTGTTATGTAGATACCAGAGTATGTCAACAATATAAGGAACGAGTCCCAAACCTAATGCCCAAGATAGACCCAATCTGGGAGCAGTGAGGATGTGAGGGCGGATTGTTTGGTGTTTAACCGTGTTGTTCTTTGTCTTTCCCAGGCCCTTTCCTTCAGAGGAGACAGCAGTGGATGATGATGTTTATCGCAGTCTGGAGGAGCTGGCAGAGTGAGTCTCAGCATTAACTCCATCCCCATTACTACTTAAGCAGTCCTATTTTCCTCTGTTCCTATCAGTTGAAGCAGGAACGCCACAGGGCATTTCAGGGTTGAAGGTTAAGAGTGTGTAAGACTGGGTGGGATGCTGTATTAGAACATAGAACATAGAACACTCCAGCACAAACAGGCCCTTTGGCCCACAAGTTGTGACGATCATGCCATACCTACTAGGCCATAGAACTATCTGTAACTCCCAATCCCATATACTCATCCTGAAGTCTTTTAAAAGACCCCAGCGAGTTTGCCTCCACCACCACTGACAGCCGTCGATTCCACTCACTCACCACCCTCTGAGTGAAAAACTTACACCTAACATCTCCTCTGTACTTGCTTCCCTGCACCTTAAATCTGTGTCCTCTCGTAGAGACCATTTCAGCCCTGGGAAATAGCCTCCGAGAATCCACTCTATCTATTCCTCTCAACATTTTATAAACCTCTATCAGGTCGCCTCTCAACCTTCGTCTCTCCAGGGAGAAGAGACCTAGCTTCCTCAACCTGTCTTCATAAGGCCTGCCTCCCAATCCAGGCAACATCCTTGTAAATCTCCTCTGCACCCTTTCGATAGCTTCCACATCCTTCCTATAGTGAGGCGACCAGAACTGCACACAGTACTCCAAGTGGGGTCTGACTAGGGTCTTATAAAGTTGCAGCATTATCTCCCGACTCCTAATCTCAATCCCTCGATTAATGAAGGCCAGTACACCATACGCCTTCTTGACCACATCTTCCATCTGCGAGGCCGATTTAAGAGTCCTATGGACTCGGACCCCAAGATCCTTCTGCTCCTCAACGCTGCTAAGACTCCTACCTTTGATATTGTACTACTTCATCCCATTGGTCCTGCCAAAACGGACCACCACACATTTATCTGCGTTGAAGTCCATCTGCCACTTCTCCGCTCAGTCTTGCATCTTATCAATGTCTTGCTGCATCCCTCCAGACAATCCACAACACCACCAACCTTCATATCGTCAGCGAATTTACTAATCCATCCCTCCACTTCGTCATCCAGGTCATTTATGAAAATGACAAACAGCAAGGGTCCTAGAACAGATCCCTGGAGCACTCCACTGGTGACTGATTTCCATGCAGAAAAAGACCCATCCACAACCACTCTCTGCCTTCTGCAGGCAAGCCAGTTCCAGATCCACAAGGCCAAAGCCCCTTGGATCCCATGCCCTCTCACCTTCTCAAGAAGACTTGCATGGGGGACCTTATCAAATGCCTTGCTGAAATCCATGTAAACCACGTCCACTGCTCTTCCTTCGTCAATGTGTTCAGTCACATTTTCAAAGAACTCCACTAGACTCGTAAGGCACGTCCTGCCCTTGACAAAGCCATGTTGACTATTTCTGATCAAGCTAAAGTTCTCTAAATGCTCATAAATCCTGTCCCTCAGGATAGTCTCCATCAACTTACCAACTATGGAGGTCAAACTCACCAGTTGGTAATTTCCCGGGCTACCCTGTTCCCTTTCTTGAAAATATGAACTACATCAGCAATCCTCCAATCCTCCAGAACCTCTCCCATCTCCATTGACGATGCAAAGATCATCGCCAGGGGTTCTGCAATCACTTCCCTCACCTCCCACAGTAACCTGGGTACATCCCATCCGGTCCTGGCAACATATCTATCTTGATAGAATTTACAAGTTCCAACACACAGTATTACAGCTCTGCAAGACAACGTTCTGAGGAGACGAGGAGGTTTTGGTAGGACGTGAGAACCGTGGTGCACAAAGGTTGTGGTGAACCTAGTCAGGAAGAAAAGAAAGGTGTATAAAAAGTTCAGAGAGCTAGGAGATGTTTGGGATCTAGAGGAGTATAAGGTGTGTAGAAGGGAACTTAAAAAGGAAATTAGGAGAGCCAGAAGGGGTCATGAGAAGGCATTGGCGGGTAAGATTAAGGAGAATCCCAAGGCCTTCTACAAACATGTGAAAAGTAAAAGGATGAGAAGAGAAGGGATAGGGCCTATAAAAGGTGAAGGGGGAAAAGTCTGTGTGAATCCAGAAGAAATGGCAGAGGTACTTAACGAGTACTTTGCCTCGGTATTCATGGTGGAAAGTGAACTGGGAGGTTGTACTACAGGTTTGAGGCAAACGGAAAAGATTGAGTATGTGGATGTTAGGAAAGAGGATGTGTTAGACCTGTTAAATTCTATCAAGATAGACAAGTCGCCGGGACCAGATGGGATGTACCCCAGGTTATCGTGGGAAGTGAGGGAAGTAATTGCAGAGCCCCTGGCGATGATCTTTGCGTCATCCATGGACACGGGAGAGGTTCCAGAGGATTGGAGGATTGCGGATGTGGTTCCTATTTTTAAGAAAGGGAACAAGGATAGTCCAGGAAATTACTGACCGGTGAGTCTGACTTCAGTGGTTGGTAAGCTGATGGAGACGCTTCTGAGGGACAAGATTTATGAACATTTGGAGAAGTTTATACTGATCAGAAATAGTCAGCATGGTTTTGTCAAGGGCAGGTGATGCCTTACGAGCCTAGTTGAGTTCTTCGAAAATGTGACTGAACACATTGACGAAGGAAGAGCGGTGGACGTGGTGTACATGGACTTTAGTAAGGCATTTGATAAGGTCCCCCATGCAAGGCTCCTTGAGAAGGTGAGAGAGCATGGGATCCAAGGGGCTTTGGCCTCGTGGATCCAGAACTGGCTTGCCGTCAGAAGGCAGAGAGTAGTTGTGGATGGGTCTTTTTCTGCATGGAGGTCGGTAACCAGTGGAGTGCCCCAGGGATCTGTTCTGGGACCCCTGCTGTTTGTCATTTTCATAAATGACCTGGATGGTGGAGGGATGGGTGAGTAAGTTCACTGACGACACAAAGGTCGGTGGCGTTGTGGATGGTCTGGAGAGATGTCAAAAGTTGCAGCGGGACATAGACAGGATGCAAGACTGGGCGGAGAAGTGGCAGATGGACTTCAATGCGGATAAATGTGTAGTGGTCCACTTTGGCAAGAATAATGGGATGAAGGAGTACAATATTTATAGTTATTTAGAGAGAAATGAATTGATTGGGGATAGTCAGCATGGTTTCGTGAAGGGTAGGTCATGCCTTACTAACCTCATTGAGTTTTTTGAGAAAGTGACCAGAGAGGTGGATGGGGGTAAGGCGGTTGATGTAGTATATATGGACTTTAGTAAGGCGTTTGATAAGGTGGCCCATGGAAGACTTCTACAGAAAATGCAGATGTGTGGAATAGAGGGTGATTTAGCTAATTGGATTAGGAATTGGCTGGCAGATAGAAGACAGAGGGTGGTGGTTGATGGGAGATATTCATCGTGGAGTTCGGTGACGAGTGGTGTGCCTCAGGGGTCTGTTTTGGGGCCCCTGCTGTTTGTAATTTTTATAAATGATCTGGATGAGGGTATTGAGGGGTGGATCAGTAAATTTGCAGATGATACTAAAGTTGGTGGTGTGGTAGATAGTGAAGAGGGGTGTTTTAGTTTACAGAGTGACTTGGACAAGTTGCAGAGCTGGGCCGAGAGGTGGCAAATGGAGTTTAATGTGGAAAAGTGTGAGGTAATGCACTTTGGCAGGAACAATAAATGTGTAGAGTATAGGGCTAATGGTAGGGCTCTTAATAGTGTTGAGGAACAGAAGGATCTTGGTGTATGTGTCAATAGATCCCTGAAAGTAGGCAGTCAAGTGGATAAAGTTGTTAAGAAGGCATATGGAGTCTTAGCTTTTATTGGTAGGGGGATTGAATTTAGGAGCCGCAGCATCATGTTGCAACTGTACAAAACTCTAGTGCGGCCGCACTTGGAGTATTGTGTGCAGTTCTGGTCCCCACATTATAAGAAGATGTGGAGGCATTGGAGAGGGTACAGAGGAGGTTTACCAGGATGTTGCCTGGTATGGAGGGCAGGTCCTATGAAGAGAGGTTGAAGGATTTGAGGTTGTTTTCGTTAGAAAGGAGGCGGCTAAGAGGGGATCTTATTGAAGCATATAAGATGATTAGAGGTTTAGATAGGGTGGACAGTGATAGCCTTTTTCCTAGGATGGAGAAAGCTAGCACGAGGGGACACAGCTTTAAATTAAGGGGTATGAGTTATAGGACGGATATCAGAGGTAGGTTCTTTACTCAAAGAGTGATTAGGGAGTGGAATGCCCTGCCTGCAGCTGTTGTAGATGCGCCAAGTTTGGTGGCGTTTAAGAGGTTAATTGATAAGTATATGGAAGAGAAGGGAATGGTTTAGTTTGGAGGGGCATTGCTTTTTATTTTGGTCGGCACAACATCGAAGGCCGAAGGGCCTGTTCTGTGCTGTAATGTTCTATGTTCTATGTTCTATAATATCAAGGGTAGGAGTCTTAGCTGTGTAATAGAGCAGAAGGATCTTGGGGTCCGGGTCCATAGAACTCTTAAATCGGCTTTGCAGGTGGAGAAAGTGGTCAAGAAGGCGTATGGTGTACTGGCCTTCATTAATCGAGGAATTGAGTTTAGGTCAGGAGGTAATAATGCAGCTTTATAAGACCCTTGTCAGACCCCACTTGGAGTACTGTGCGCAGTTCTGGTCACCTCACTATAGGAAGGATGTAGAAGCTATTGAAAGAATGCAGAGGAGATTTACAAGAACGCTGCCTGGATTGGGGGGCAGGCCTTATGAAGATAGGTTGAGGGAGCTGGGTCTCTTCTCCGTGGAGAGACGTAGGTTGAGAGGCGACCTGATAGAGGTTTATAAAATGTTGAGAGGAATAGATAGGGTGGACTCTCAGAGACTATTTCCCCGAGCTGAAATGGTCACTACGAGAGGACACAGATTTAAGGTGCAGGGAAGCAAATACAGAGGGGATGTTAGGGGTGAGTTTTTCACTCAGAGGGTGGTGAGTGAATGGAATCGGCTGCCGTCAGAGATTGTTGAGGCAAACTCGCTGGGGTCTTTTAAAAGACTTCTGGATGAGTATATGGAAACGAATGGGATAGGGGGTGAGAGCTAGGTCTATAGCTTGGTAGGTATAGATATGATCGGCGCAACTTGTGGACCAAAGGGCCTGTTTGTGCTGTAGTGTTCTATGTTCTATGTTCTATTACCCCATTACACTGGGGTAATACTGTGTTAGAACATAGAACCTAGAACACTACAGCACAAACAGGCCCTTTGGTCCACAAGTTGTGCCGAACACATCAAAACCTACCCAGCCATAGACCTATCTATAACCCCCAATCCCATTGGATCCCATATACTCATCCAGAAGTCTTTTAAAAGACCCCAGCGAGTTCGCCTCGACCACCACCAACGGCAGCCAATTCCATTCACTCACCACCCTCTGAGTGAAAAACTTTCCCCTAGTATCCCCTCTGTACTTGCTTCCCTGCACCTTAAATCTGTGCCCTCTCGTCGTGACCATTTCAGCCCTGGGAAATAGTCTCTGAGAGTCCACCCTATCTATTCCTCTCAACATCTTGTAAACCTCTATCAGGTCGACTGGGTGGGATGTTGTATTATACTGGTGCAAAAGCTCTGATATGTTGATACACTCTAGATGTGCAAAACACATTGCAGCACATTGGAGGCACAAACTTTCTGGCTTTTACCAGAGATTGGAGATGGGTTACTGTTGGGGACACAACTGAGAAACAGTGCTTGTTGCATACTGAGATCAGTGTGTGAAGACCCGTACCCCAGTGAGAGTCAGCATGTGTGGAACCCATACCCCAGTGAGAGTCAGTGTGTGTGGGGCCCGTACCCCAGTGAGAGTCAGTGTGTGTGGGGCCCGTACCCCAGTGAGAGTCAGTGTGTGTGGGACACGTACCACAGTGAGAGTCAGTGTGTGTGGGAGCCGTCCCCAGTGAGAGTCAGTGTGTGTGGGAGCCGTCCCCCAGTGAGAGTCAGTGTGTGTGGGAGCCGTACCCCAGTGAGAGTCAGTGTGTGTGGGAGCCGTACCCCAGTGAGAGTCAGTGTGTGTGGGAGCCGTACCCCAGTGAGAGTCAGTGTGTGTGGGAGCCGTACCCCAGTGAGAGTCAGTGTGTGTGGGACCCGTACCCCAGTGAGAGTCAGTGTGTGTGGGACCCGTACCCCAGTGAGAGTCAGTGTGTGTGGGACCCGTACCCCAGTGAGAGTCAGTGTGTGTGGGAACCGTACCCCAGTGAGAGTCAGTGTGTGTGGGAACCGTACCCCAGTGAGAGTCAGTGTGTGTGGGAACCGTACCCCAGTGAGAGTCAGTGTGTGTGGGACAGCTCTTCCAACTCCGCAGTGCCTGTGAAACATGAATAAGGCTCAAGGCAGGAGTTAAATGGAATTCTCTTCACTTCCCTGGATGAGTGCAGCTCTCATAGCGCTCGAGAAACTCGACACAATCCTGGAGTAAGTAGCCCTCTGGCTCCCCATATGCCATCTTAAACATCCACTCCCTCCAGCATCGATGCTCAATAGCAGCCGTGTGTACCATCTACAAGATAACCTGCAGCAACTCCTTCAACAACATCATCCAAAGCCACAATCTCTACCATGCTGAAGACAGGGGCAACAGATACCTGGGAACATCACCACCTGGATACTCCCCTCCAAGTCACCTCCCATCCTGACTTAGAAATACATCACTATTCCTTCATATTAGAACATAGAACATAGAACATTACGGCACAGAACAGGCCCTTCGGCCTTCGATGTTGTGCCGACCAATATAAAAAGCAATGCCCCTCCAAACTAAACCATTCCCTTCTCTTCCATATACTTATCAACTAAACTATTACTGGGTCAAGATCCTGGAACTCCCTCCGTAACAGCACTGTGGATGTACTTCTACCAAATATTTTAAGGAGGTAATTTAACACCACTTTCTCATGGGAAATCAAGGAGGGGCAATAAATGCTGGCCTAGTCAGTGACACCCACATCCTATGAAAGTCCATAAGGAACAGGAACAGGAGTAGACCATTCAATGGGAGCTGACGTTGCTCATCATAACTTCACTGCCCTTTTCCCCCGAACCCTGGGTTCACTTACTATTGAGAGAGTTCAGAGGAGATTTACAAGGATGCTGCCTGGATTGGGAGGCAGGCCTTATGAAGATAGGTTGAGGGAGCTGGGACTCTTCTCACTGGAGAGACGTAGGTTGAGAGGCGACCTGATAGAGGTTTATAAAATGTTGAGAGGAATAGATAAGGTGGACTCTCAGAGACTATTTCCCCGAGCTGAAATGGTCACTACGAGAGGACACAGATTTAAGGTGCAGGGAAGCAAATACAAAGGAGATGTCAGGGGTAGGTTTTTCACTCAGAGGGTGGTGAGTGAATGGAACCGACTGCCGTCGGAAGTTGTTGAGGCAAACTCACTGGGGTCTTTTAAGAGCCTTCTGGATGAGTGTATGGAAAAGAATAGGATAGGGGGTCATAGATAGGTCTGTGGATTGGTAGATATGATCGGCGCAACTCGTGGGCCGAAGGGTCTGTTTGTGCTGTATTGTTCTATGTTCTATGTTCCATGATCAAAAATCTATTTATCTCAGCCTTAAATGTACAGACTCTGCCCCACAGCTCATTGCAAAAAGGAATTTCAAAGACTCCCAACCCTTTTGGGGAGGAAATTCCTCCTCATCTCAGTGTTAAATTGGCCCCCCCTTTATTCTGAGACTATATCCCTCTAGTTTTTAACTGTCCCATGTGGGGATACGTCCTTTCAGCATTTACCCTGTCAAATTCCTTAATTATTCTAAATGTTTCAGTGAGATCACCTCTCATTCCAATAACTTCCAATGAGTAGAGTCCCAACCAGTTTAACCTTTCCTCATTATACAACCCCTCCACACCAGGGATCATCCCAATCAATCTTCCCTGAACTGTCTGCAATGAAATAATATCATTTCCTTGAATATGGGGAATAAAACTTCTCACATGGCTCCAGATTTGGTCTCACCAGTATCTTGCACAGTTGCAGCAAGACTTTCCGATTCTTATACTTCAACCCTCTTGAAATAAGGACCAACATTCCATTTGTTTTCACCAGAATGACAGAGATTGATGCAGAGACCTGATAAAAGTCTACAAGATTATGAGAGCATAGACAATAGATACTCAGAAGCTCTTTCTCAGGATGGAAGAATCAATTACTAGGGGACATATGTTTAAGATGCAAGGAGCAAGGTTTAAAGGAGATGTACCCTAGGATTCTCTGGGAGGCAAAAGAGGCGATTGCAGAGCCTCTGGCTCTGATCTTCAGGTCGTCATTGGTTACGGGTGTGGTTCCGGAGGACTGGAAGATAGCGAATGTGGTCCCATTGTTTAAGAAGGGGAAGAGAGACCTTCCAGGGAATTATAGGCCAGTGAGTCTTACTTCTGTTGTGGGCAAAGTATTGGAGAGAATTATTAGGGATATGATTTATAGTTATTTGGAGAGAAATGAATTGATTGGGGATAGTCAGCATGGTTTTGTGAAGGGTAGGTCGTGCCTTACTAACCTCATTGAGTTTTTTGAAAAAGTGACCAAAGAGGTGGATGGGGTAAGGCGGTTGATGTGGTATATATGGACTTTAGTAAGGCGTTTGATAAGGTGGCCCATGGAAGACTTCTGCAGAAATGTATGCAGATGTATGGGATAGAGGGTGATTTAGCTAATTGGTTAGGAATTGGCTAGCAGATAGAAGACAGAGGGTGGTGGTTGATGGGAGATATTCATCGTGGAGTTCGGTGACGAGTGGTGTGCCTCAGGGGTCTGTTTTGGGGCCCCTGCTGTTTGTAATTTTTATAAATGATCTGGATGAGGGTATTGAAGGATGGATTAGTAAATTTGCAGATGACACTAAAGTCGGTGGAGTGTAGATAGTGAAGAGGGGTGTTATAGTTTGCAGAGAGACTTGGACAAGTTGCAGAGCTGGGCCGCGAGGTGGCAAATGGAGTTTAATGCGGAAAAGTGTGAGGTAATTCACTTTGGCAGGAATAACAAATGTGTAGAGTATAGGGCTAATGGTAGGACTCTTAATAGTGTTGAAGAACAGAGGGATCTTGGTGTATATGTGCATAGATCCTGAAAGTTGGCAATCAAGTCGATAAGGTTGTTAAGAAGGCATATGGAGTCTTAGCTTTTATTGGTAGGGGATTGAATTTCGGAGCCGCAACGTCATGTTGCAACTGTACAAAACTCTAGTGCGGCCGCACTTGGAGTATTGTGTGCAGTTCTGGTCCCACATTATAAGAAAGATGTGGAGGCATTGGAGAGGGTACAGAGGAGGTTTACCAGGATGTTGCCTGGTATGGAGGGCCGGTCTTATGAAGAGAGGCTGAGGGATTTGAGGTTGTTTTCGTTAGAAAGGAGGCGGCTAAGAGGGGACCTAATCAAAACATATAAGATGATTAGAGGTTTAGATAAGGTGGACAGTGATAGCCTTTTTCCTAGGATGGAGAAAGCTATCATGAGGGGACACAGCTTTAAATTAAGGGGTAATAGTTATAGGACCGATATCAGAGGTAGGTTCTTTACCCAAAGGGTGGTTCGGGAGTGGAATGCCCTGCCTGCAGCAGTTGTAGATGCGCCAAGTTTGGTGGCGTTTAAGAGCTTAGTTGATAAGTATATGGAAGAGAAGGGAATGGTTTAGTTTGGAGGGTCATTGCTTTTTATTTTGGTCGGCACAACATCGAAGGCCGAAGGGCCTGTTCTGTGCTGTAATGTTCTATGTTCTATGTACAAGGCATGTTTTTTTACACAGAGAGTGGTGGGTGCTGGAACTCGTTGCCGGGGGAGGTCATGGAAGCAGATAGGATAGTGAGCTTTTAGAGACATTTTGAAAAATACGTGAATAGGATGGGTATGGAGGGATATGGTTCCCGGATCAGTAGGGAATTTTAGTTTGATCAGTACAGACTTGGAGGACCGAAGGGCCTGTTCCTGTACTGTAATCTTCTTGTGGGGACCATATCCCTCCATTCCCATCCCATTCACGTCTTTGTCAATGGCCCTTAAACGCCAATCTGTCCATGCCCCTCATAATCTTATAGATTTCTATCAGGTCTCCTCTCAGCCCCCATCGTTCCAGTGAGAACAAACCAAGTTTCTCCAACCTCTCCTCATAACTAATGCCCTCCATACCAGACAACATCCTGGTAAATTTTTTCCAAAGCCTCCAAATCTTTCTGATAGGTTGAGCTCTGGTCGCCACACTATGTTCCAAGTGCGGCCTCACTAAGGTTCTATAAAGCTGCAACATGATTTGCTAATTTTTAAACTGAATACCCCAACCAATGAAGGCAAGCATATTATATGCCTTCTTGACTACCTTCTCCACTTGCATAGCCAGTTTCAGTGACTTGTGTACCTGTACACCCAGATCCCTCTGCCTATCAATACTCTTAAGGGTTCTGTCATTTACTGTATATTTCCTATCTATATTAGACCTTCCAAAATGCATTATTTCACATTTGTCTGGATTAAACTCCATCTGCCATCTCTCTGTCCAAGTCTGTAAGTGATCTGTATCCTCTGATGATCCTCATCAATCTCTGCAAATCCACGATCCTTTGTGTCATCCACAAACTTACTCATCAATCCAGTTGCACTTTCCTCCAAATCATTGAGAAATTCTGCTTTTTTTTAAAATTGTGTTGCTGGTGCTGATTTGTATCACAACAGCTGGCTAGTCAGTCTCCTTCTTCAGAATGTCCAATAGCTGCTCCTTGACCCCTAGCATTAGGGGGGCAACATATCACCCTGGAGTCCCAGAGAAATGCTGAGCTGTTCAAATGAAAACAATCAACCGTTTATCTTGAGACTGTGTCCCTGTGTGCTAGATTCCCCAGCCAGATGAAGCCACCTATCAGTGTATTCAACAGGCTTTCAGAACCATAGAACACTCCAGCACAGAAACAGACCTTTTGGTCCTCCTTGTCTGTGCCGAACCATTTTTCTGCCTCGTCCTACTGACCTGCACTTGAACCATATCCCTCCACACTTCTCTCATCCATGAACCTGCCCAAGTTTTTCTTAAAATGTTAAAAGTGAGCCGGCATTCACCACTTTATCTGCCAGCTCATTCCACGCTCTCTGCGTGAAGAAGTCCCCCCCCCCACTAATATTCCTTTTAAACTTTTCCCTCTTTACCCTTAACCCATGTCCTCTGGACTTTTTCTCCTCTGGCCTCAGTGGAAAAAGCTTGCTTGCATTCACTCTATCTATACCCATATAATTATATACACCTCTATCAAATCTTCCCTTCATTCTACTATGCTCCTAACCTATAATATATAAAGTCCTAACCTATTCAACCTTTTTCTGTTACTCAGTTTCTCAAGTCCCAGCAACATCCTTGTAAACCTTTGTACTCTTTCAACCTTATTAATATCCTTCCTGTAATTAGGTGACCAAAACTGCATACAATAACTTTAAATTCAGCCTCACCAATGTCTTATACAACCTCACCATAACATTCCAACTCTTTTACTCAATATTTTGATTTATAAATACCAATGTACCAAAAACACTCTTTATGACCCTATCTACCTGTGATGCCACTTTTAGGGAATTCTGTATCTGTGTTCCCAGATCCCTCTGTTCTACTGCACTCTTCAGTGTCCTACCATTTACCCTGTATGTTCTACCTTGGTTTGTCCTTCCAAAGTGCAATACCTCACACTTGTCTACATTAAACTCCATCTGCCATTTTTCAGCCCATTTTTCTAGTTGGTCCAAATCCCTCTGCAAGCTTTGAAAACCTTCCTCACTGTCCACTACATCTCCAATCTTTGTATCATCAGCAAATTTGTTGATTCAATTTACCACATTATCATCCAGATCATTGATATAGATGATAAACAACAATGGACCCAGCACTGATCCCTGTGGCACTCACTAGTCACAGGCCTCCACTCAGAGAAGAAACCCTCCACTACCACTCTCTGGCTTCTTCTATTGACCCAATGTCTAGTCCAATTTACTATCTCTCCATGTATACCTAGTGACTGAACCTTCCTAACTAACCTCCCATGCAGGACATTGTCAAAGGCCTTATTGAAGTCCATGTAGACAATATCCACTACCTTCCCTTCATCCACTTTCCTGGTAACTTCCTCGAAAAGCTCTAATAGATTGGTTAAACATGACCTACCCCACACAAAACCACGTTGACTCTCCTTAATAAGTCCTTATGCATCCAAATATTTGTAGATCCTATCTCTTAGTACTCATTCCAATAATTTACCTACGACTGACTTCAAGCTTACCAGCTTATAATTTTCTGGATTACTTTTTGAGCCTTTTTTAAACAACTGAACAATATATGCTATTCTCCAATCATCCGGCACCTCACCTGTGGATGCTGACATTTTAAATATATCCCCCAGGGGCCCTGCAATTTCAACACTAGTCTCCTTCAAGGTCCAAGGGAATATCCTGTCCAGTCCTGAGGGTTTATCTGATTTGCCTCAAGACAGCAAACGCCTCTTTAATCTGTATAGACTCCATGACCTCCCTATTTGTTTGCCTTCTTACCGTAGACTCCATGCCAGTTTCCTTTGTAAATACGATGCAAAAAACCCATTTAATATTTCTCCCATTTCTTTTGATTCCATACATAGCTGACCACTCTTGATTTTCAAGAGGATCAATTTTATCCCTTTTGCTCTTCATATACCTGTAGAAGCTCTTAGGATTATCCTTCACCTTGACTGCCAAAGCAACCTCTTATCTTCTTTTAGCCCTCCTGATTTCCTTCTTAAATAGTTTCCTGCACTTTTTATACTCCTCAAGCATCTTATTTACTCCCTGTTGCCTATACATGTAATACACCTCTCTCTTTTTCTTCATCAGAATTCCAATATCCCTTGAGAACAAAGGTTCCTTATTCTTATTCACTTTGCCTTTAATCCTAACAGGAACATACAAATTCTGCACTCTCAAAATTTCTCCTTTGAAGGCCTCCCACTTACCAATCACATCCTTGCCAGAGAACAGCCTGTCCTGATCCACACTTTTTAGATCCTTTCTCATTTCTTCAAACTTGGCCTTTTTCCAGTTCAGAACCTTAACCCAAAGACCAGTTCTATCTTTATCCATGATCAAGGTGAAACTAATGGCGTTATGATCACTGAAACCAAAGTGTTCCCCTAAACACACTTGCATCACTTGTCCTAACTCATTTCCTAATAGGAGATCTAATATTGCATCCTCTCTAGTTGGTATCTCCTATATATAGATTCAGAAAATTTTCCTGAACACATTTTACAAACTCCACCCCATCTAGACCTTTAACAGTATGGGAGACCCAGTCTATATGTGGAAAATTAAAATTTCCTACTATCACAACTTTGTTTGCTGCAGTTGGCTGCTATCTCTCTGCAGACTTGCTCCTCCAATTCTTACTGACTATTGGGTGGTCTATAATACACCTGCATTAATGTGGTCATACCTCTCCATTTTCTCAGCTCCACCCATATGGCCTTAATTGACAAGCCCTCTAATCTGTCCTGCCTGAGCACTGCTATAACATTTTTCCTGACTAGCAATGCCACCCCCCCACCCTTCATCCCTCTGCCTCTAACACGTCTGAAACATTGGAACCGTGGAACATTGAGCTGCCAGTCCTGCCCCTCCTGTAACCAAGTTCACTAATGGCTATAATGTCGTAATTCCATGTGTCAATCCACACTCTTAACTCATCTGCCTTCCCTACACTACTCCTGGCATTGAAATAGACACACCTCAGAAGATTACTACCACCACACACAACCCTTCTATTTGTGATTTTGCATGAACTAATAATAGCATTTATTTTTACTCCTGCTCCAGTATCTGCTCTGGTTCCCATCCCCCTGCAAATCTAGTTTAAACCTCCCCAATAACACTAGCAAACCCCCCTGCAAATATATTGGTCTCCTTGTAGTTCAGATGTAACCTGTCTCTCTTGTAGAGGTCCCACCTCCTCCAGAAGAGGTTTCAATGATCTAGAAATCTGAAACCCTGCCCCCTACACCAGCAACTCAGCTTTGTGTTCATCCTACTCTTACCCCTCACTGGCATGTGGCACAGGTAGCAGTCCTGAGATTACTACCCTCAGGGTCCTGCTTTTTAACTTCCTACTAAGCTCTCCATACTCACTCTTCAGGACCTCCTCACTCTTCCTTCCTACGTCATTGGTACTGATGTGTGCCATTACATCTGGCCGATTACCCTCCCATTTCAGAATGCTGTGCACGCGATCAGAAACATCCCTGACCCTGGCACCCGAGAGGCAATAAACCATCTGAGTCTCTGTCACGACCACAGAACCTCCTGTCTGTACCTCTGACTATGAAGTCCCCTATCACTACCTCTCTCCTCTTCTTCCACCCTTCCTTCTGCTCTGCAGAACTAGACTCAGCACCAGAGATCTGGCTGCCACAGCTTGTCCCAAGTAAGGCATTCCTCACAACAGTATCCAAATTGGTATACGTGTCAGAGGGGGGAATGGTCAGAGGGGGGAATGGCCACAGGGGAACTCTGCTCTGCCTGCCCTTTCCCCTTTCCTCATCTGATGGTAACCCAATTACCTGTGCTCTGTGCTTTTGGTGTAACTGTCTCCCTGAAGCTACTATCTATAAACTCCTCATTCTCTCGAATTATCCAGAAATCATCCAGTTCCTGCTCCAGTTCTCTAACACGGTTTGTAAAGAGCTGCAGCTGGATGCACCTCCTGCAGGTGTCATTGTTGGAGACACCAGAGATCTTCCTGACTTCCCACATCCTGCAGGAGGAGCATTCTAACATCCTGCCTGCACCCTTTCTACTCTGAAGAAACAAAAAACTTACCGGAAACTACCCTTGCCTCTGCCTGTTCACACCGAAGCCTGTTTGAGCCAAAGCCCATCACACTCTGGTCCCTCTCACTTCCACCGTCTGCTGGATAGAGTGGGCTGCTTTTTAAACCTTCTACACGCTACTGGCTGATGTCAGGCACCTGCGCAGTCTCACATTCCACTCACTGTCTCCCTTGCTCTGACTCCTTTTTTTATTTACCTGCTCTCACCGAAGTTTTTTTTTAAGATTAGAGGAGGGGGAAGGGTGAGAGACTCGACATGTGTAATGTCTCGGGATTTTTCCCTGATGAAATTTCATGTGCAGAAGCCTTCCCAGGCCATCCCGGTTGACTGATTTAACAGAAAAACATCTCTGATAAAAAGTAACGTTGAGAAACATCAATCTCTTATCCTCAGCACTGCTGATCCAAATCGCTCCCTTTCTGCCTTTCTCAGCTTGAATAACGAGTGGGTATGAAATCTCTAATGGGGTGAGTGTATGAACCTGGGACTATTTTGTCATAATTCAGGACAGGAAGGAGCAGTGTCCAGGTACAATGCCCAGCTTGATGATAGAACATAGAACAATACAGCACAAACAGGCCCTTCGGCCCACGAGTTGCGCCGATCACATCTACCAATCCACAGACCTATCTATAATCCCCTATCCTCTTCTTTTCCACATACTCATCCAGAAGTCTCTTAAAAGACCCCAGTGAGTTTGCCTCAACAACCTCCAATGGCAGTTGGTTCCATTCACTCACCACCCTCTGAGTGAAAAACCTACCCCTGACATCTCCTTTGTATTTGCTTCCCTGCACCTTAAATCTGTGTCCTCTCGTAGTGACCATTTCAGCTCGGGGAAATAGTCTCTGAGAGTCCACCCTATCTATTACTCTCAACATTTTATAAACCTCTATCAGGTCGCCTCTCAACCTACGTCTCTCCAGTGAGAAGAGTCCCAGCTCCCTCAACCTATCTTCATAAGGCCTGCCTCCCCATCCAGGCAGCATCCTTGTAAATCTCCTCTGAACCCTCTCAATAGCCTCTACATCCTTCCTATAATGAGGCGACCAGAACTGCGCACAATACTCCAACTGGGGTCTGACAAGAGTCTTAGAGAGCTGCATCATTACCTCCTGACTCCTAAACTCTATTCCTCGATTAATGAAGGCCAGTACACCGTACGCCTTCTTGACCACTTCCTCCACCTGCGAGGCCGATTTAAGAGTCCTATGGACCCGGAACCCGAGATCCTTCTGCTCTACAACACAGCTAAGACTCCTACCCCTTATATTGTACTCCTTCATCCCATTATTCCTGCCAAAATGGACCACTACACATTTATCCGCGTTGAAGTCCATCTGCCACTTCTCCGCCCAGTCTTGCATCTTGTCTATGTCCCGCTGCAACTTTTGACATCCCTCCAGACCATCCACAACACCACCGATCTTTGTATCGTCGGCGAACTTGCTCACCCATCCCTCTACTTCCTCATCCAGGTCATTTATGAAAATGACAAACAGCAGGGGTCCCAGAACAGATCCCTGGGGCACTTCACTGGTGACCGACCTCCATGCAGAACAAGACCCATCCACAACCACACTCTGTCTTCTGCCGGCAAGCCAGTTCTGGATCCACAAGGCCAAAGCCCCTTGGATCCCATGCCCTCTCACCTTCTCCAGAAGCCTTGCATGTGGGACCTTATCAAACACCTTACTAAAGTCCATGTACACTACATCCACCGCTCTTCCTTCAAGGGAGGTAATATAAATAGGTAATATTTCAGAAAGGGTGAGATCTCTGAATGATCAGAGGGTGAGGAAGGGAGTAGGATTCTCTCAGCAATGGCCTCAGTTGAACTTGTGTTAACTGCTCCAAGTGAATGTTCCCTGGGATGCCTCACTCTTGAGTAAAGAGAAAAGGAAACACTGGGAATTGTTTAGTGTTTCAGACAATGGAGCTGTGTTGAGGTGATGCAGGGAAGGCACAGCCAACTTGCGCACACACTCGTACAATCATGACCAGATATCCTGTTTATGATATTGATTGAAGGATAAAAATTGACCCAAGGACACCAAGGGGAACTCCCTCCTCTTCAAAACAATGCACCTGCCCCAACAGGGAGCACTGACCTTCTGACAGTGTGGCGCTCCCTCAGCACTGACCCTCTGACAGTGCGGCACTCCCTCAGCACTGACCCTCTGACAGTGCGGCACTCCCTCAGCACTGACCCTCTGACAGTGCGGCACTCCCTCAGCACTGACCCTCTGACAGTGCGGCACTCCCTCAGCACTGACCCTCTGACAGTGCGGCACTCCCTCAGCACTGACCCTCTTACGGTGCGGCGCTCCCTCAATAATTGCCCTTTCTCAGGGTGAATCTTTTTGATGTGTTTTATTTTTCTAGTGAGCATGATCTGGGAGAGGAAATCTACGACTGTGTTCCATGTGATGATGACGGCGATGACATTTATGAGGACATCATCAAGGTGGAGGTTCGGCAACCAATGGTAAACACTGCGGGAGGTCTCTCTCTCTGTCTCTTTTCTCTCTCTCTCTATCTCCTTTCTCTCTCTCTCTCTCCATCTCTCTCTCTCCAGTTGTCCTCTGGATTGAATTCCCAGAACTCCCTCCCTAACAGTGCAGTGGGATTGCAGCATTTGGAGAAGACAGCTCACCACATCCACCTCCTCCATGGCAATGGGAGGAACAAAGAAAAGTGGAGCACAGGAACAGGCCATTCGGCCCTCCCAGCCCATGCTGAATGTGATGACCAAACTCAACTATGAAAAAGCTTCTACCCTTACTTGCTCCTTTTCCCTCTCTCTCCTCCCCATTTGTATCTGCTTCTAAAAAACATTTTGTTTGTCATTTATTAAATCACTTGGGTCTTGCCCAACATTAGGACTACTTGTTGGATTAGCTGGGTATGCCCACACCTTATGAAAGAATAATTTTTAGAAAGTTCTGGTTTGTTTGCTCTTGAATTCAAGATGGAGAAGATTTTTGGTTCGGATTGCAGTTTGTATAGTGATCAGTGTTGGATGTACAAGTTGATGTGCTGTCTGAGATTTTGGGTGGAATGTGTTGCTGTTGTTGTTTGATTGGAATTCTTTATTTCCGATGCTGCAGATTCGATACATGCAGGTACGTAGCTGCAATCATACTCACTGCCCCTCGAACCCCCCCCTCATTTCACTGCCCCTTGACCCCCCTACTCATTTCACTGCCCTCGAACCCCCCCCACTCATTTCACTGCCCCTCGAACCCCCCCTACTCATTTCACTGCCCCTCGAACCCCCCTACTCATTTCACTGCCCTCGAACCCCCCCCAATCATTTCACTGCCCCTCGAACCCCCCTACTCATTTCACTGGCCCTCGACCCCCCCTACTCATTACTGCCCCTTGAACCCCCCTACTCATTTCACTCGCCCCTCGAACCCCCCCCACTCATTCACTGCCCCTCGAACCCCCCTACTCATTTCACTGCCCCTCGAACCCCCCCTACTCATTTCACTGCCCCTCGAACCCCCCCCTACTCATTTCACTGCCCCTCGAACCCCCCCCTACTCATTTCACTGCCCCTCGAACCCCCCCCTATTCATTTCATTCACCTCTCACACACTCAGTGTATCATGTCCCAAAACAATTTATTTGACATTTGGTCTCTGCTCACTCTCAGAAATGTTGCTTGTGAATCAGAACAGCCCCCCAGGCACTGCCTCACATGACCGTTCCACACCCCCCTCCCCCCGACACTGCCCTGTGTGACCGTCCCCACCCCCACTGCCCCGCGTGACCGCCCCCGCCCCCCAGCACTGCCTCGTGTGACTGTTCCCCCCCCCCCACCCCCCGGCACTGCCCTGTGTGACCGTCCCCACGCTCCGGGCACTGCCCTGTGTGACCGTCCCCACGCTCCAGGCACTGCCCTGTGTGACCGTCCCCACGCTCCGGGCACTGCCCTGTGTGACCGTCCCCACGCTCCGGGCACTGCCCTGTGTGACCGTCCCCACGCTCCGGGCACTGCCCTGTGTGACCGTCCCCACGCTCCGGGCACTGCCCTGTGTGACCGTCCCCACGCTCCGGGCACTGCCCTGTGTGACCGTCCCCACGGCTCCGGGCACTGCCCTGTGTGACTGTGCCCCCACTCCATGTTGTAGCTCTCCCTCACCCATTCATTTGTCTTCGATGCTGCATGATGATGAGTTTGGTATTCTGTGTCTTTAACAGAAGTTGGGGATGACAGAGGATGATAAGAGGAACTGCTGCCTGCTCGAGATCCAAGAAACAGAAGCCAAGTATTACAAAACACTCGAGGACATTGAGAAGGCAAGCACCAACACCCTGCCCCAGCGCCCCCCTGTCTCAGCACTTCGCCCCAGCGCCCCGCCTCATCCTGCAACATGCATCGCAATGGGCTGCTGGGTTCAGGCACTTCCACATTCTCACTGCCATGCGGGTATTAGAGACTCAGAGTTCAGAAGTCAGATTTCATTCTGACAGTGTGGCATTCCCTCAGCACTGACCCTCTGACAGTGTGGAGCTCCCTCAGCACTGACCCTCTGACAGTGTGGAGCTCCCTCAGCACTGACCCTCTGGCAGTGCGGCGCTCCCTCGGCACTGACCCTCTGACGGTGCTGTACTGTCAGAGTGTGAACAGGTGCTGGCGGGTGACTCAAACCCATGACCTGATTCTTGAGAGTGTGATCCACTGTTCCCTGGCTGGCAGCTGAGCAGATTGAACAGCAGCCTAGGGGAGACTGGAGACTAACATTGTTGTCGACATTGTTTGATGTGGAGTTTCCAGTATTGAATTGGCGTAGGCATAGTAAGTAACAACACCAGGTTAAAGTCCAACAGATTTACTTGGTAGCACGGATCGCTGCTCCTTCACCAGGTCAGTATCACTCACTGATGATGGAACAGTGCTGTGAAAGCTCGTGCTACATTGGAAATCTGTTGGACTTTAACCTAGTTTTGTGAGACTTCTTACTGTAGACATTGTTTGCTTGTGTTTGTGGTGGGTGCTGAATGCACTCAGTATCTGACCCAGGAGGAGACTTTCTGACCTTGTGCCTCTTTGTGACCCTCTTGTTCTGCTCCGGGCTGCGTTAACGACACTCTCTCTATGCCGATTACAGAATTACATGATCCCATTAAAGTCCGTGCTGAGTGCCCAGGAAATGGAGGCCATATTCATCAACATGGAGGTCAGTGTGTCCCTATTTATGTCAGTCAGTAAATAAATCCAGACCACCTCTCCCTGCAGAGCAGCCAGCCAGCCATCCATCTACCTCCGAGGCCAAGTGCAATTCTTTACTGCTGAGGGAGGGGATTACAGCTGGCTCTGGGGTCCCTGGGAAGGAAGGGGGGATGTATAGCTGGTTCTGGGGGTGAGGATTGAAAAGCATTGCACTGCACCGTTAACACTCCAGATTGGTTTAACAGTGAGGACTCTGTGTGAGAGATGATTTCAGGCTGCTGCAGAAGAATAAACTTTACATTGCACAGCGTAATGCTTCTGTTGTAGAATCAGCAAAGACTCCTCACAAGCTCCAGGACATTTACTCGGAACACATTAAAAAAAATCATTCATTGTCATCAGCACAGATTAAAAACACTGAGGATTTCTCAGCTGCAGCTGGAAGTTCATCCTTAATTAATAATTTTCGAGATTCAGGGGCAAAGTGCGCAGGTTGGAGAAACAAGTATCAGAACGTGCTGATTGGGGAGAGCAGGCGAAGAAGCAGCTGGAAATATTCTTTAACAATTGGCAGCATTTCTTGACAACAACTGAACGTTGAATGTTGCAGTTTGTTTGGTGGAAGTGACCTGCTCCTGTTTCTTTACGGGTGTTAGATTTATTACTGTGAAGGGTACAGAGCCACACTGCCAGAATATCTCGCTGTGCCCCTGACCCTGGCTCTCACCCCAACCCTCGCCTCCTGCGCTGATTTACAGACTAACGTCAAGTTATTTTGTTCCTATTGACTCGTGGGAAAATATGAAAAAAGAAGTTTTATTTTAGAAATCTGACTTTTGATAATTTTATAATATGTAAATTGAGTGGTGCAATGGAAGCAGGAGCAGAGTAGCTGGAATTAATCTGTATGCGTCTGGTGAGTAGCTGTCTGAACAGCAACTATTCCCTCTCTGTTACAGGAATTAATTCGAGTGCATTATAATTTGCTGAGAGCCATTGACTTAGCGGCAATCTCAGGAGGTAACACGCTCTACAAAGTCTTCCTGGATTTCAAAGAGCGGTAAGAATTTGGGTCAGCAATAATTTCTCTCTCTGTGCCTCTGAGTCTCCTGTGTATTAGTAAGGTAGTGTGTGTAACCGTCATTGTCTCAGTGTGACTGTGTATGTCACTGTCAGGATGTCTGTCTCTCTGTCAGTCCCTGGGTGCCTCTGTTAGTTTTCCAGCTTGATTTGCACTACCTAACTATATTCCCTTAGCATTCTACACTTCAAAGTGGCTAAACGAGGCTCTCTAGAAAGTTTGTGGGAACAAGCTAGTAAGAAGTCTCACAACACCAGGTTAAAGTCCGACAGGTTTATTCGGTAGCAAAAGCCACTAGCTTTCAGAGTGTTTGCTGCTCCTTCGTCAGGAGGAGTTCTGTTCACAAACAGGGCATGTAAAGACTCAATTTACAAAATAATGGTTTAGCACCAGCATCTGCACATTATGAATGAACTATAACAGAAGTGCAATGTTTAACCTGTTGGTGTCTCCCACTGGTCCAGCCAGGGTGATACTTACAGAGCGTAGTACCCGGATTGAGATAGTAATCATTCAATCAGTCATATTTAATGGAACTTTCCTGGGTTTATTGCTGTGAAATTGTCGTTTTGAATTATTTCTATGCAATTTTGTATTTGCTTTGTATTTCCAAATATTAAAGATTTTATTCTGGGTGTTTGCAGAAAGATTCCTCATAATAACTGCCCAATTCTGAAATATTTATCACTGTCAGAGCTGTAGCTTCTCAACAACAGGTCAGCAGATATTTGACCGACACCTTTCGGGAATTCTATTTCCCCAACTTATAAATCATCCGGATGCACTGTCCTTCCAATTGAAATTGGTCGCTATAACGTTGTGGCATCACAGAGACATAGCTGCAAAGGGATCAGGGCTGAGAGCTAAATACCCAAGGATATGTGTCCTATTGAAAGGACAGGCAGATGGGCAAAGCGGGTGGGGTTGCATCGTTGGTAAGGAATGAAGTTAGATCGTTAGCAAGAAGACATAGTGTCTCTGTGGGGAGAGTTGAGGAATCACAAAGGTAAAAAGTCTTTAATGAGAATTATGTACAGGCCCCCTAATAATAGTGAGGATGTGGGGCAGAAAATAAATCAGGAGATAGAAAAGGCAATATTACAATAATCATAGGGGATTTCAATATGCAGGTGGACTGGGAACATCAGGTAGGTAGTGGATCCCAAGAAAAGGAATTTATGAAAAGTCTAAGAGATGTTTTTTGGAGCAAAGCCTCCTAGATTTGGATTTGGTGATGTGTAATGAGGCAGATCTGATTAGGGAATTTAAGGTGAAGGAACCCTTAGAGAGCAGTGACCACAATACGATAGAATTTACTCTGCAGTTTAAGAGGGAAAAGCTACAATCAGATGTAACGGTATTACAATTAAATAAAGGTAACTACAATGACATGAAAGAGGAGATGGCCAGAGTTGATTGGAAAGGGAGCCTAGCAGAGAGGACAGTGGAACAGGTTTTTGGGGTTATGCAGGTGGCACCACAGAAATTCATCCCAAAGAGGAGGAAGTATGCTCAGAAGAGGATGAGGCATCCATAACTGGTGAGGGAAGCTAAGAACAAAAAACAAAGGAAAAGCATACAAAGTGGCAAGGATTAATGGTGAAAAGCTGCAGCATGCGACGGTGCAGAGGGACCTGGGGGTTCTTGTGCACCAATTGCAAAAACTCAGTCAGCAGGTGATCAAGAAGGCGAATGGAATGTTGGCCTTTATCGCGAGGGGGATAGAATATAAAAGCAGGGAGGTCTTGCTGCAACTGGAGTACTGTGTGCAGTTTTGGTCACCGCATTTGCGAAAGGATATATTAGCTCTGGAGGAAGTACAGAGAAGGTTCGCTAGGCTGATACTGGAGATGAGGGGGTTAGCTTATGAGGACAGTGAATAGACTGGGTCTGTACTCGTTGGAATCTTGTAGAGACTTATAAAATAATGAAGGGGCTGGATAGTGTAGAGGTAAAGAGATTCTTTCCACTTAGACGGCACAGCCTCAAAATAAGGGGGGGGGGGTGGTGTGCAGTCTAGAACATAGTTAAGCAGGATCTTCTTCACTCAAAGGGTGGTGAGTCTCTGGAATTCTCTGCCCATTGAAGTGTTGGAGGCTTCCTCACTGAATATATTTAAGTCACGGGAGATAGATTTCTGATAGGCAGTGGAACTAAGGGTTATGGGGAGCGGTGGGAAAGTGGAACTGATCTACTTCAGGTCAGTCATGATCTTATTGAATGGTGGGGCAGGCTCGAGGGGCTGGATGGCCAACTCCTACTCCTATTTCTTATGGTCTTATGGAAAGCCAGAAAATTGGGAAATCTATAAAAGTGAGCAGAGGACAACCAAAAAAGCAATAAGAGGAGAGAAGGTGAAATATGAATGTAAGCTAGCTAGTAATGTAAAAGAAGATGGGAAGAGTTATTTTTCAATATATAAAATGTAAGAGAGAGGCAAAAATAGATGTTTGACCATTGGAAAATGGGGCTGGAGAAGTAACAATAGGAAACAAAGCAATGGCAGAGGAACTGGATAGTTACTTTGCATCGGTCTTCATGGTGGAAGACACCAGTGGGATGCCAGAGCTCCAGGAGAGTCAGGGAGCACAGGTGAAGAATATCCCAGTCTCCAGTGATTGCTGAAAGATTACTACCAATGTCCCAACGGTTTCCTCAGCTGTGTCTTTTAGAATCCTGGGGCGTAGTTCATCTGGACCAAATGATTTATCCACCTTCAGAACTTTCAGTTTCCCCAGAACCTTCTCCTTAGTGATGGTCACCCAAGAAGAGGACTGGAAAGTAGCTAATGTAACACTACTGTTTAAGAAGGGAGGGAGGTAGCAGATTATAGGCCGGTTAGCCTGACTTCGGTCATTGGCAAAGTTTTAGAATCCATTATTAAAGATGAGATCGCAGAGTACTTGGAAGTGCATGATAAAATAGGACTGAGTCAGCACAGCTTCGTCAAGGGGAGATCGTGTCTGACAAATCTCTTAGAATTCTTTGAGCAGGTAACAAGGAAGTTAGATAAAGGAGAACTAATGAATGTGGTTTATTTAGATTTCCAGACGGCCTTTAATAAGATGCCATGTAGGAGACTATTAAATAAGTTAAAAGCTCATGATGTTAAGAGTAATATCTTGGCATTTAATCATTCAGAAGGGAATCATTTACTGTTTTGCCTTTGAAAAATGGCTGTGGTCAGGGACTCAGGAGCTTCAGAATTAATCGACGGGAGTCGACATTCTGTCTCTGTCATACTATCGGGGTAAGTGTGTGTGCACACAGGGATCAGCAGCTAGATGCCAGTAGATCAAATTGCTGAGTGCACAGTCACTGCTCTGTGTAACTAATCTTCCTCAGGCTGTACAAATTAAATTTGATTTGATCTACACAACACAATGACGAGGGACAGGCAACAACATCTCCTCCATGATCATCCTCAACACCAGTGCCCCACAAGACTGTGTTCTCAGCCTCCTACTATACTCCTTATACATCTATAATTGTGTGTCCAAACTCCCCTCCAACTCAATTTTCAAGTTTGCTGATGATACTGCCATTTCTCAAACAATGCCTCAGGGATCAGCGCTGGGTTCACTGTTATTTGTCATTTATATTTGGATGAGAATATAGGAGACATGCTTAGTAAGTTTGCAGATGACATTAATGGTAGGGTGTTGGGGAGAATTACAGAACAAAGAGATCTAGGGGTACATGTTCATAGCTCCTTGAAAGTGGAGTCACAGCTGGACAGAGTGGTGAAGAAGGCATTCAGCATGCTTGGTTTCATTGGTCAGAACATTGAATACAGGAGTTAGGACATTTTGTTGAAGTTATACGAGACATTGGTAAGGCCACACTTGAAATACTGTGTGCAATTCTGGTCACCCTATTATAGAAAGGATATTATCAAACTAGAAAGAGTGCAGAATAGATTTTCTAAGATGCTCCCAGGACTTGATGGTTTGAGTTATAAGGAGAGGTTGGAAAGATTGGCACTTTTTTCTCTGGAAGACTTTGGGGTGATCTTATAGGTTCTACAAAATAATGAAAGTTTTAGATCAGCTAGAAAGACAATATCTTTTCCTAAAGGTATGAACATAGAACGTAGGACAGTACAGCATAGTACAGGTCCTTCAGTCCTTCAATGTTGTGCAGAGCTATGTCCAAACCCAAGATCAAGCTATTCCACTCCCTATCATTCTGGTGTGCTCCATGTCCTTATCCAATAACTGCTTGAAAGTTCCTAAAGTGTCCGACTCCACTATCACAGCAGGCAGTGCGTTCCACACCCCAACCACTCTCTGAGTGAAGAAAATGGGAGTCTAAAACTAGTGGGCATAGGTTTAAGGTGAGAAGGGAGAGACACAAAAGAGTCCAGAGGGGCAATTTTTTCACAGAGGGTGGTGAGTGTCTGGGACAAACTGCCAGAGGTAGTAGTACTGGAAGCAAGTACAATTTTGTCTTCTAAAGATAAAAGTATTTAGATAGTTACATGGTAAGATGGGTATAGAGGGATATGGGCCAAATGCAGGCAATTGGGACAATAAGGGTTTAAAAAGAAGAGCAGCATGAAGAAGTTGGCTGCAGGACCTGTTTCCATGCTGTAAACCTCTGTGATGAGACAGAGTACAGGAATGAGATAGAGAATCTGGTGAACTGGTGCAGCAACAATAATCTCTCCCTCAGTGTCAACAAAACGAAGGAGATAGTCATCGACTTCAGGAAATGTAGGGGAGAATGTACTCCTGTCTATGCCAATGGGGATGAAATAGAAATGATGGTGTCCAGATCACCAACACCCTGTCCTGGTCCCCTCCACGCTGACACTATAATTAAGAAAGTCCCACCAATCCTCTACTTTCTCAGAAGACTAAGAAAATTTGGCATGTCAGCTATGACTCACCAATTTTTACAGATATACTAAAGAAAGCATTCTGCCTGGCTGTATCACAGCTTGATATGGGCTCCTGCTCTGCACAAGACCACAAGGAATTACAAAAGGTCGTGGATGAAGCCCAATCCATCACACAAATCAGCCTCCCATCCACTGATTCCATCTGTCTATATTCCTCCTGCCTCAGAAAAGCAGCCAGCATAATTATGGACCCCACACACGCTGGACATTCTCTCTTCCACCTTCTTCTGTTGGAAAAAAGATGTTCCTTGGGAGCGGCTGGTGTGAGGAGAGCTGTGAGTAAATTTCTGTGTTTTTTTTTCCAAAATCGTGTCTGGTTTTTTGTTCACTCTTAAAACCGGAAACAGGAAGTACTCACAGGGAGGCCTGTGCAGGAGTTTTTTTTTCACCTGGACCTCCATAAATTGGGAAGGTGAAGAATCCCGATACTCTACATGTGAAGAGTATCCCAACCCTCCCCCCTCCTCTAACCTAATAAAAAAAGGAGACTAGGAGTGTCAGTAGGTAAGTTTAAGTTTATATTTGTTTCTGGGTAAAGGAAGTAATAGGGATGGCAGTGCAGGCAGTGCGATGTACCTCCTGTGGGATGTTTGAGGTGAGGGACACTGGTAGTGTCCCAGCTGATTACACCTGCCAGAGGTGCATCCAGTTCCACCTCCTTGAGGACCGTGTTAGGGACTTGGAGCTGGAACTGGAGGAACTAAGAATTATTAGGGAAGCAGAGATGGCTGTTGATAAAAGCTACAGGGAGATAGTTACTCCTAAATGTGATACATGGGTGACTGTTAGAAGGGGTAAGAAGCAGTCAGTGCAGAGTTCCCCTGAGGCTGTTCCTCTAAGCAATAAGTACTCTGCTTTGGATGCTGTTGGGGATGTAGACACAACTGGGGTAAGCCATGGAGTACAGGTCTCGGGAGTTGAGCCTGCCCTTGATGCTCAGGTGGGAAGGGGGAAGAAAAGATCTGGATTAGTGACTGGGGACTCCCTAGTTAAGGAGATAGATAGGAGGGTCTGTGGAGAGGAGTGGGACTTGCGGTTGGTACGTTGCCTCCTGGGCGCTGGGGTCAGTGATATCTCTGACCGAGTGTTCGGGATCCTTAAGGGGCAGGGGAACCAGCCCCAAGTTGTGGTGCATGTAGGTACCCATGATGTAGGTAGGAAAAGGGATGGGGATATAAAGCAGGAATTCAGAGAGTTAGGGTGAAAACTTAGGGCTAAAACTAACAGAGTGGTTATCTCTGGTTTGTTACCTGTGCCGAGGGATAGCATAGAAAAGAATAGGGAGAGAGAACATTTGAACTCGTGGCTCAAGGGATGGTGCAGGAGGGAAGGGTTCAGGTATTTGGACAATTGGGGCTCATTCTGGGGAAGGTGGGACCTCTACAAGAGGGATGGTCTGCACCTGAACCGGAGAGGTACCAATATCTTGGGGGGTAAATTTACCAGTGCTATTCGGGGAGGAGGGTTTAAACTGATTCGGGGGGGGGATGGGAACCTGAATTGTTGTGCCAGTATAAGGAGGATGTGAATAGGGAGGTCACGGATAAGGTTTCTAGGTCGCAGCAGTATAGTGGCAAACGGGAGGGTGGTTTGAAATGTGTATACTTTAATGCTAGGAGCAAGTCATTTTTATAAATGACCTAGATGAGGGTGTAGAGGGTTGGATTAGTAAATTTGCTGACGATACCAAAGTGGGGGGAGTTGTAGACAGCGAGGATGGATGTTATAGTTTGCAGAGGGACGTAGATAGGTTGCAGAGCTGGGCCGTGAGGTGGCAAATGGAATTCAATACGGATAAGTGTGAGGTGATTCACTTTGGTAGGAATAACAGGCATATGAAATATAGGGTTAATGGAAGGACCCTTAATAGCGTTGTCGAGCAGAGGGATCTTGGGGTACGAGTACATAGCTCTTTGAAAGTTGGCACCCAGGTTGATAAAGTTGTTAAGAAGGCGTACGGTGTGTTAGCTTTTATTGGTAGAGGGATTGAATTTAGGAGCCGTGAGGTTATGTTACAACTGTACAAAACTCTGGTGCGGCCGCACTTGGAGTATTGAGTACAGTTCTGGTCGCCGCATTATAAGAAAGATGTGGAAGCATTGGAAGGGGTGCAGAGGAGGTTTACCAGGATGTTGCCTGGTATGGTGGGAAGGCCTTATGAGGAAAGGCTGAGGGACCTGAGGTTATTTTCATTAGAGAGAAGAAGGTTACGCGGTGACCTAATTGAGGCGTATAAGAAGATCAAGGGATTGGATAGGGTGGATAGTGAGAGTCTTTTTCCTCGGATGGTGATGACCAACACGAGGGGCCATAACTTTAAATTAAGAGGTGGTAGTTATAGGACGGATGTCAGAGGCAGGTTCTTTACACAGAGGGTGGTGAGAGCGTGGAATGCCCTGCCTGCAGCAGTTGTGGACTCGCCTACTTTGGGGCATTCAAATGGTCGGTGGATAGGCATATGGATGATATTGGAATAGTTTAGGTTAGAGGGTCCACTGGCCGGCGCAACATCGAGGGCCGAAGGGCCTGTACTGCGCTGTAATGTTCTATGTTCCATGTTCTATGTTCAAAAGTCTAATGTCACATACCAACCAATTCAAGAACAGTTTCTTCCCTCCTGCTGTTAGGCTTTTAAATGGACTTACCTTGCATTAAGTTGATCTTTCTCTACATCCTAGCTATGACAGTAGCGCTATGTTCTGCATTATCTTCTTTCCTTCTCTATGAACGGAATGTATAGTGCACAAGAAACAATACTTCTCACTGCATCCCAATACTTGTGATCAAATCAAATTCCACTCTCACTCCATCTTCCCATCCTAAATCCTCTCCCTCCCCCCCCACCATTTCCCTGTCATCTCTCCTCCCCCTTCCCCGCACATTCTGCCCTCCCCCCGTTCCTGATTACAGGCTGCTGATCTATGGGACGTATTGCAGCCAGATGGAAAACTCTCAGAAGACACTGGACCAACTGATGCTGAGCCGGGAGGAGATTCGCAACAAAATTGAGGTGATTAAAACCACGCAAGGTTATAGGCTGGACTTCCTCTCGGGATTGGCCCACCGCGCTCGGCTTGAGGTTCGATTCCCCCAAACCCCCGCCCTCCCTCCCGCCACCTGGCCACGCGCGTGGGCCCGCCTCCTCCCCCTCCCCCGCCCGCTCGGGCCCGCCCTCCCCTCCCCCCCACCGCCCGCTCCCTCCCTCCCTCCCCGCCCGCTCGGGCCTCCCTCCGCCTGCTCCCGCCCTCCCTCCCCTCCCCCTCCCCCCTCCCTCCCTCCCTCCCCCCCCGTGCTCTCCACGCCCTCCCTCCTCCCTCCTGCTCCCTTACCCCTCCGCCTGCTCGGGCCCGCCTCTCCCTCCCTCCCTCCCGCCCCCCTCTCCCCGCCCCTCCCCCCTCCCTCCCACAGCCTGCTTACCTCTCCCCCTCCTGCCCTCCCCCGCCCTCGCCCCCCGCCCGCCCTCCCTCCCCCTCCCTCCTCTGCTACCTCCCCCCCCTGTCCCTCCCCCCGCCGCCCGCTCGGGCCCCTCCTCCCTCCCCCCCTCCCCCCTCACGGTCCCCTCCCTCCCCCGCCCGCTGGCCCGCCCTCCTCCCCTCTCCCTCCCTCCCACCTCCCTCCCCTCTCTCCCCTCCCCGCCCCCCTCCCGCCCCCTCCTCCCCCGCTCGCCCGCTCGGGCCAGCCCCCCCCTCCCTCCCCCCGCTCGGGCCCCCGCCCTCCCTCCCTCCCCCCTCCCCCCCCTCCCCCCTGCCCGCCCTCCTCCCCTCCACGCTCCCCGCCCTCCCTCCCTCCCTCACCTCCCCCCCCGCCTCCCTCCCTCCCTCGAGCCCGCCCTCCCTCCCTCCCTTCCCCCGCCCGCTCAGGGCCCGCCCTCCCTCCCTCCCCCCCCCGCCCGCTCGGGCCCGCCCTCCCTCCCTCCCTCCCCCGCCGCTCGGGCCCCGCCCTCCCTCCCTCCCTCCGCCGCCCCTCGGGCCCGCCCTCCCTCCCTCCCTCCCCCGCGCTCCGGGCCCGCCCTCCCTCCCTCCCTCCCCCGGCCCGCTCGGGCCCCGCCCTCCCTCCCTCCCTCCCGCCCTCCTCCCTCCCCGCCCGCTCGGCCCGCCCCCTCAGACCCCTCCCTCCCCCCCCGCCCCCCCCCCGCTCGGGCCCCCTGCCCGCCCTCCCTCCCTCCCCCGCCCGCTCCTCCCTCCCTCCCCCGCTCCCTCCCGCCCGCCCTCCCTCCCTCCCCCTCCCCCGCCCGCTCGGGCCCGCCCTCCCCCCTCCCTCCCCCGCCGCTCAGGCCAGCCCCCACTGTTTCTTTCTCCTCCTCTCTTTTCCCCCTGTCAGTATGTGAATTTGCAGTATTAGTTACTGGGTGTAACTCTGTTATTCCCAGTCTCTGGGTAGTGGGATCAGTTTTGGATTGCGAGAAACAAAGGGCCTTTTATCTTGGGATTTCTGACCTTGTTCCAATGAGTGTGTTTGTTTTCTTTGTGGAGGAATGTACTCTGAAAGTTCAGGAAGGAAAGTTCAGGCTGCAAGATCTTCTGGTTGTTCCCATGCAGAGAGTTTTAAAATATCATCTCTTACTAAAGGTAAGCTTCGAGTGGAGTCAGGGGTTAGGGTGGGGTTGGGGGTCAGGGATCAGGGAGGGGGTGGGGGTTGGGAGGGGGCAGGGGGTCAGAGGTGAGGTGGGGGGTGGTAGAAGGTGTTGGGCATGAGGGTCGGGGTGGGGGGAGAAGCTGGGGGTCAGGGGAGGGGATCGGGTGGGAAGGGGTCAGGGGTCAGGGGTGAGGTGGCGGTTGGTGGAGAGTGTTGGGGGTGAGGGTTGGGGTGGAGATGGGGAGTGGTTGGGTTCAGGGGTCAGGGGAGTGGTTGAGGTTGGGTTGGGGGCGGGGATCAGGGATGAGGTGGGGGTTGGTGGAGAGTGTTGGGGGTGAGGGTCGGGGAGGAGGCTGGGGTTGGGGGAGGGGGTGGGGGAGGGGGTCAGGGGTCAAGGGTGAGTGGAGTTGTGGAGAGTGTTGGGGGTGAGGGTGGGGTGGAGATGGGGAGTGTTGGGGTTCGGGGTCAGGGGAGTGTGAGGTGGGGTTGGGGGTCGGGGATCAGGGATGAGGTGGGGGTTGTGGAGAGTGTTGGGGGTGAGGGTCGGGGAGGAGGCTGGGGTTGGGGGAGGGGGTGGGGGAGGGGGTCAGGGGTCAGGGGTGAGTGGGGTTGGTGGTGAGGGTCGGGGTGGAGATGGGGGTGGGGGTTGGTGGAGAGTGTTGGGGGTGAGGGTCGTGCTGAGATCCAGGATTTCTATCTGAAATGTGCACCGTTTCCAGATTTAGCAGAAAGGTCTCAGTCTGCTGATTTGGTGTTGCTCCGAGCGATGGTTTCCAGCTCAGAATGTGTCTGCTTTCACCCCCCAGGAGTTGCTAAGTCACTCGAGTGATCGCCCTGAGAAACAGCAGCTGAAGGAGGCTCTGGAGGCCATGCAGGTGAGGTGAGGGGAGGGGGTCCCCATGCGAGGGGGTGCAATGCCAAACACTTGACAATGGCGCTGATGTAATTCCCAGATTTACTTTTCATTCCTGTTCATGTTCCTGATCCCTGAAATATCCAGACACTCGGAGTGTCTCCCACCCTCAGCTGCTCTCTGAACCCCTCTCTCATTCCCAAGCTGTTTGCGGTATTGACTGATTCCGTTAAATGAGACATCAGTCTGAAATTTTTTTTTATATAAATACTTTGGTGATAGAACAGGAAAGTGTCAGTAAAAACACACCAGATTTGGATCTTGGCATTTTGATGGTTTCAGGACTGACAGGTGATTTAGTGAATCATAAATGCCACTCACTCACTAACTATTCACCTTCTCACTTGCTCGCTAATAAACATTCACTCACTCAGTCACTCACCCATATTCACTCACATATGCACTGATTCAAACACATACTCTCAGAATAGCACACATATATACTCATATATACATTGGCACATACATGTATGACACACATACACATGCACAGGGCAGTATGGTGGCATAATGGTTAGCGCTGCTGCCTCACAGCATCACGGATCCAGGTTTGATTCCCATCTTGGGTTATTGTCTGTGTAGAACTTGCACCTTCCCCCCTTTTCTGCATGGGTTTCCTCTGGTGCCCTGATCTCGTCCCACAGTCCAAAAGACGTGCTGGTTAGGGTGGATTGGTCATGCTAAATTCTCTCTGTGTACCCGAACGGGCACCGGAGTGTGGCGACTCGGGGATTTTCACAGTAAGTTCACTGTTGTGTTAGTGTAAGCCTACTCATGACAATAATAAATAAAAACTTTAAAAAATACATACTCTTATGTACACACACACCATTAGCATGCATAAATTAACACATGTACTCACGCACTCTCACAACTGCACATTCTCAGACACACAAATGCACATTTACGTACATTCTGACAAGCAAAGACCTTCTGCTGGAATCCATCATCAAAGAAGAAATAGCAAGACACCTAGAAAGAACGGTTTGATCAGGCAGACGCAGCACGGATTCGTGAAGGGGTAGTCGTGTTTAACGAATTTATTGGATTTCTATGAGGATGTGACTCGTGCGGTAGACAGAGGGGAACCGGTGGATGTGTGTTTTTAGATTTCCAGAAGGCGTTCAATAAGGTGTCTCACAAAAGATTGCTGCAGAAGGTTAGGGTGCATGGTGTGGGGGGTAAGGTGTTAGCATGGATTGAGGATTGGCTATCTAACAGGAAGCAGAGAGTTGGAATAAGTGGGTGCTTTTCCAGTTGGCAGTTGGTGACTTGTGGCGTGCCGCAGGGATCGGTGCTGGGGCAATGATTTACCATATACTGTTTACCATATACATAGACAACCTAAAAGAGGGGGCTGAGTATAGGGTAACAAAATTTGCTAATGACACGATGATTCGTGGAAAAGCGTGGAGGACATGGAAAGTCTGTAGAGAGATTTGGAAGTCGGGAACCCTGGATGAGTCGGGATATTGAGGCACATGACGTGCATAGGCAGCTGAGAGCAAGTGAATCTCTTGAAGAATACAGTGGGTGTAGGAGTAGAGTTAAGAGAGAAATCAGGAGGGCAAGAAGGGGGATACAAAGTTGTTCTTGCAAATAAGGCAAAGGAGAATCCAAAGAGCTTCCACAAATACATAAAGGGTAAAAGAGTAACAAGGGAGAGAGAGTAGGGCCTCTTAAGGATCAACAAGGTCATCTATATGTGGATCCACAAGAGATGGGTGAGATCATAAATGAATATTTCTCATCAGTATTTACTGTTGAGAAGCATGGATGTTTGGGAACTTGTGGAAATAAATATTGATGTCTTGAGGAGTGTACATATTACAGAGAAGGAGGTGCTGGAAGTCTTAAAGCACATCAAGGTAGATAAATCCCCGGGATCTGGTATATCCCAGGACATTGCGGGAGGTTAGGGAGGAAATTCTGGGTCCTCTAGCCAAGATATTTGAATCATCGATAGTCACGTGTGAGGTGCCTGAAGATTAGAGGGTGGCAAATGTTCTGCCTGCATTTAAAAATGGCTGCAGGAAGAAGCTTGGGAACTACAGATGTAACACTCACTGGCTTGTAGTGGGTAAGTTATTGGAAGTATTTTGAGAGACAGAATCTACAGGTATTTAAAGATGCAAAGACTGATTAGGGACAGTCAGCATAGCTCTGTGAATGGAAAATCATGTCTCACAAATTTGATTGAGCTTTTTGAAGGGGTGACCAAGAAGGTTGTCTAAATGGACTTTAGCAAGGCCTTTGACAAGGTACCACATGGTAGGATTAAATCTCACAGGATCCAGGGTGAGGTATCTAAATGGATACAAAATTGGCTTCTTCTCAGAAGCCAGAGGGTGGTTGCAGAGTGTTGTTTTTCAAACTGGAGGCCAATGACTATCGGTATCCCTCAGGGATCAGTGCACGGTCCACTGTTATTTGCCATTTATATTAATGATTTGGATGAGAATATAGAAGGCATGATTAGTAATTTTGCAGATGACACTAAGATTGGTGACAGTGGACAGTGAAGAAAGTTATCTTCAATTGCAACGGGATCTTGATCAATTGGGCCAGTGGGCTGACAAATGACAGATGGAGTTTAATTTAGATAAATGTGAGGTGATACATTTTGGTCGATTGAACCAGGGCAGGACTTACTCAGTTAGTGATAGGGCGGTAGGGAGAGTTACAGAACAAAGAGATCTAGGGGTACATGTTCATAAATCCTTGAAAGTGGAGTCACAGGTGGACAGAGTGGTGAAAACATTGAATACAGGAGTTGGGACGTCTTGTTGAAGTTTACAAGACATTGGAATACTGTGTGCAATTCTGGTCATCTTTTTATGAAAAGGATATTATTAAACTTGAAAGAGTGCAGAAAAGATTTACTAGGATGCTCCCGCATTTGATGGTTTGAGTTATAAGGAGAGGCTGGGTCTTTTTTCTCTGGAGCGTAGGAGGCTGAGAGGTGATCTTATAGAGGTCTATAAAATAATGAGAGGCACAGACCAGATAGATAGTCAATATCTTTTCCCAAAGGTAGAGGAGTCTAAAACTAGAGGGCACAGGTTTAAGGTGAAAAGGGAGAAAAGCAAAAAGATTCTGAGGGATAATTTTTTTGCACAGAGGATGGTGAGTGTCTGGAACAAGCTGCCAGAGGTCGTAGTAGAGGCAGGTACAATTTTGTCTTTTAAAAAGCATTTAGACGGTTACATGGGTAAGATGGGTATAGAGGGATATGAGGCAAGTGTGGGCAATTGGGATTAGCTTAGGGGTTTAAAAAGAAGGGCAGCGTGGACAAGTTGGGCTGAATGCTGTAAATCTCTCTGAGTCTATCTATGACTCTATTAGCCCTTTCTGTTCCGCAAGAGACAGTGGATGAAGTTTGGGAAGCTGCATCATCATTAAATATTCAGACACTTGCTGCTGGATGTAAGTGGGAAATACAGGCTCCTGGATGAGGTGTAGTAGGATAAGTGCTGCCTGCAAAACAGCAAACCAAGCAGGGATAACACTGAAGGAAAGAGGAATTGGAGGAAGATAGTAACTGAGATATGGGGCGGAATTTTACAGTCTCACTCAGGCGAGCCTGGAAATTCCCACCAGAGGTGACTGGAGATTTCCGTTGTCAGACTGGCTCTGATTCTGTGGTGGGAAGGTGATAGTTCTGGCTGCAGGGTGAGAGTCCATTCTGTCCCACCCCGGCTGCAGGAGTTAACATTGAGCCAATTCACTGCAAACCAGACCAGACCAATCACATGTACAAGATTGCCATCTAGGCCTCGAGACTGGAACTGCAGCCTGATTGAAATCATTCAGCAGCTGGAAACTGCCCAGATAAAGAACAGAATATTGATATTAAATAATTTATGATTCAGTATCTTCCTGGGGAGAGCTGCTGAGGTTGGTGAGTGTGGTTTTATTGCAGGATTTGGCGATGTACATCAATGAAGTAAAAAGAGATAACGAGACCCTGAAGAAAATCTCAGAATTTCAATGCTCGATAGAGAATCTGGTGAGTGTAAAAACTGACAGCTTAGAACTACGAGTAATCAATCAGCCACTGACGCCCCTCACTGACGCCCCTCACTGACGCCCCTCACTGACGCCCCTCACTGACCGCAGACAGAGTTCACTGATTGGCCACTCCACGGCAGAGTAGCTGTCTAAGTCGGCGTGTGTGCTGCAATCTGAGTGTTTAGAGGCATTGCTCTTGGTGTCTTGGTGGGGTGATGGGGGAGTTAAAGGATCTGCTGGTGGGGGGAGTACAGTCTGGGGCTCTGTGAGGGGTGGCGGTCATGGAGTTCTGTGGTGGGTGGCCCAGGATTTTGGGAGGGGAGGGGTGGTCCGCGATTCTGGAGTGTCCGTGACAGGTGTGCGGAGCTGGCCTGTGAGTGATCGGAGGTATCTGTAGGGGAAGGGGGAAGGCCAGGGAGTTTGCAGGGGGTCTGGAGTGTCTGGGAGGTGATTCGGGAGTGTGGGGGGGGAGGGGCACAGTGCTCCTGGGGGTCTGCACTGGGTTCTGTGGGGAGTGCCTGGGGGTCTGCATTGGATGGTTGAGGTGTGTCTGGGGGTCTGCAGTGGGTATTTGGGGAGGTCTGTGGGGTTTGGGATGTCCAGGGGGAGGGGGTGGGCTTTGCGGGTTCGGTTAGTGGGGGTGGTCTGGGGGGCGCTCTGCAAGGTGCAGTCGGCGAGGGCCTGTGGGAGGGGGGGCTCTGTGGGGGTGTCGAGGGGGGCTCTGCGGGAGCGGTCAGGAAGGACTTGTTGGGGGAGAGGTTCTGCGGGAGCAGTCAGAGAAATCTGCAGGTGGTCCAGGGGTAGTTGGGAGGGTCTGCGGGGGGATCTGGGTGTCTGTGAGGGTACCACAATTGATGTTGGGTCTATGGCTAGCGTGCTTTCTTTTGACAGCACACACCACTGGTGAATTTTGGGAGACCGAAGATCGATGGAGAATTGAAAGTGTGTTCCACGGTTAACAGAACAAAGCAGGATCGGTGTGTATGCCAGAAGTCAAAGGTCAGAGTGTTAAGATGCAGCAGGTTAAAGGTCAAGGTGTTGACCTGCTTGAAGCCGGGTTTACTGTTTGTCCTGGCTGTTTTCTAATTACTTGATTTTTGGAGCTGAAATAAAGCTCAGGGGAACGGGATTTAAATTCCTCAGCTGCTTCTGAGTGCACCACATAAAATACCTTCCAAATAGACAGACTTGGGTTTCTATATCCAAACTCAGGATAACCTGTCCCCCAGTGAGAGTCAGTGTGTGTGGGAGTCATACCCCAGTGAGAGTCAGTGTGTGTGGGAGTCATACCCCAGTGAGAGTCAGTGTGTGTGGGAGCCGTCCCCCAGTGAGAGTCAGTGTGTGTGGGACCCGTACCCCAGTGAGAGTCAGTGTGTGTGGGAGCCGTACCCCAGTGAGAGTCAGTGTGTGTGGGAGCCGTACCCCAGTGAGAGTCAGTGTGTGTGGGAGCCGTACCCCAGTGAGAGTCAGTGTGTGTGGGAGCCGTACCCCAGTGAGAGTCAGTGTGTGTGGGAGCCGTCCCCCAGTGAGAGTCAGTGTGTGTGGGAGCCGTACCCCAGTGAGAGTCAGTGTGTGTGGGAGCCGTACCCCAGTGAGAGTCAGTGTGTGTGGGAGCCGTCCCCCAGTGAGAGTCAGTGTGTGTGGGACCCGTACCCCAGTGAGAGTCAGTGTGTGTGGGAGTCGTACCCCAGTGAGAATTAGTATTTGTGGAAATCTTGGATGGAATTTTCCGCAGTGGGAATTTGGCAATAATCTGTTGTTTGTGTTCATGTTGCTGATGAAGCTGTGATTTGTTGGAATGTTGTGGAATGTTCCAGGTACCTGTTCCTCTTTGATAAGGCGGTCATTGTGTGTAAAAGGAAAGGCTACAACTATGAACTGAAAGAGATGATTGATCTTCAATCCCATAAAGTGACGGATGATCCGATGAATAACAAGGAATTGAGAAAGGTAACTGATTCGAACACAACTCAGGCTGCAGATATCAAACACATCACATCAGCACTTGTGAGAACTCAGCGAAGTGTGTCTGCACGATAGTGTGGGGAGAGGGTGCGAGGGAGGGGGGAGGGCACAGGGAGTGCGAGTGAGGAATTGTGAAGAGGAATGTGTGAATAGGGGATTACAATTACAAGTGTTTGGCTCCTCCACATCGCACCCCCCCCCCCTCCCTTTCTCTCCCCTGACCCCCCCGCTTTTCTCTCCCTCTCTAATTTCCCTGCTACTTGGAGGTTTTGAGTGGCTGGAATCTGCTCCCTCGTTTATTCCAGTCTCTGGGAGCCAGTTAGTGTGATTGAGAGAAGTACAGAGTGGAGCCAATCCCACAGTCACACTGAGCGCTTTGTCCTGTTAACTCTGACTACCTGCTGATGTTGTCTCTGTTGTTCTTCCATGCCTCAGTCCCACGGGAAGATGGTGAGTCTTTGATAGCTGTGCTTTGGAAATACTGTGAAAATCTTCTTAATAGTTTATGTTCCTGGTTACTAGAGTGTGTTTACAAAGAACAAAGAAAATTACAGCACAAGAACAGGCCCTTTGGCCCTCCAAGCCTGCACCGACCCATGCTGCCCGACTGAACTAAACCCCCTGACCTTCCAGGGACTGTATCCCTCTATTCCCATCCTATTCATGGATTTGTCCAGACGCCCCTTAAAAGTCACTATTGTATCCACCCCCGGCAGCAATTTCCAGGCACCCACCACCCTCTGTGTAAAATGATTTGCTTTGTATATCTCTTTTAAACCTTGCCCCTCACACCTTAAACCTGTGCCCCCTAGTAATTGGCTCTTCCACCCTGGGGAAAAAGCTTCTGACTATCCATTCTGTCCATGCCTCTCATAATCTTGTAGACTTGTATCAGGTCTCCACTCAATCTCCAGTGAAAACAAACCAAGTTTCTCCAACCTCCCCTCATAGATAATGCCTCCATACCAGGCAACATCCTGGTAAATCTTTTCTGTACCATCTCCAAAACCCTCTTTTCTGTATCCTCTTCTGGGAGTGTGGTGACCAGAATTGAACACCATATTCCAAGTGTGGCCTCACCAAGGTTCTATAAAGCTTCAACATGACTTGCCAATTTTTAAACTCAATACCCCAGCCGATGAAGGCAAGCATGCCGTATGCCTTCTTGATTATCTTCTCCACCTCCATTGCTACTTTCAGTGACCCGTGTATCTGTACACCCAGATCCCTCTGCCTATCAATACTCTTAAGGGTTCTGCCATTTACTGTATGTTTCCTATTTATAATAGACCTTCCAAAATGGATCACCTCACATTTGTCCGGAATAAACTCCATCTGCCATTTCTCCGCCCACAACCCCCCATTCAGAAACACACCTTTTACCCACTCCCCTCTATCTTCTATGATCGAGCTAGTTTTGTATCCACCTTGCCGGTTCACCTGGTCCCATGCAACTTCACCTTCTGCACCAGTCTGCCATGAGGGACTTTGTCAAAGGCCTTACATCCACTGCTCTATCCTCATCAATCATCTTCATCACTTCCTCGAAAAACTTGATCAAGTTAGTGAGACATGATCTGCCCTTCACTAAACCATGTTTCTTCTCACTAATATGTCACTTATTTCCAAGTGGGAGTAAATCCTGTCTGGAAGAATCCTTTCCAATAATTACCTAATGGAAGTTTGTGTTGCTAGTTAATTGAGTGAATTTATTTGGTGATGATTTGTTCTCCTCATTGTTTGTGACTCAGCTGTCTGTTCCGTTTCCCCCAGTCATTTAAACAGAAAGTGAATCTGATCTGAGTGAGCTACAGGTTAGCACTCTCTGATCATCAATCGTCCTTTTGGGATAAAGGGAGACAATATTTCTGCTGCTTTATAAAAGCCATGGGTCCAGGGAAAGGCAAGGAAATAGCATTAAGTGATGATTGGAGAGCCAGTGCAGACATGATGGGCCAAATGCACTGTAATGATTCTGTGATCTGGAATAAAGGCTGAAATGAATGCAGCAGAATGTTAGATTACCAAATGCAGCAAGGATTCTGCAGCCAACCAAATGGAGAGACTGCAGATCTGGTAAAGCCCACACATCCTATGTGAGAAAGGATAAGTGATGGAGATAAACTGGTACTGTTGTTGGAAAGAGGCAGTAACTTCATCCTGAATTAATCCAGCCATTCCATTGGGATTTGGGGGGAGGTGGTGTTATGATGAGAGATTGGGGTCGTGGTGGGGGGCTGGGGGGTTATGATGTGAGATTGGGGTCGTGGTGGGGGCTGGGGGTATGATGTGAGATTGGGGTCGTGGTGGGGGGGGGGGGGTATGATGTGAGATTGGGGTCGTGGTGGGGGTGGGGGGTTATGATGTGAGATTGGGATTGTGGTGGGGGGATTATGATGTGATTGGGACCTGGGATCTGCAGCAAAGTTGAGAAAAGCTCAGCTTGAGAGCAGCAGCAGGGGGCACTCTGATCTTAAGAACTAAGAACATAAGCAGGAGTCAGCCATCCAGCCCCTCGAGCCTGCTCCACAATTCAATAAGATCATGGCTGATCTTTTCATGGACTCAGCTCCACTTACCCACCCGCTCACCATAACCTTTAATTCCTTTACTGTTCAAAAATCTATCTATCCTTGCCTTAAAAAACATTCAATGAGGTAGCCTCAACTGGACAGGGAATTGCACAGATTCCCAACCTTTTGTCACAGAGTCATAGAGGTTTAGAACATGGAAACAGGCCCTTTGGTCCAACTTTGTGTGAAGAAATTCCTCCTCAGTTCATTCCCAATCTGTTCCTTCTTATTTTGAGGCTATGCCCCCTAGTTCTAGTTTCACCCACCAGTGGAAACAACTTCCCTGTTTCTATCTTATCGATTCCCTTCATAATCTTATATGTTTCTATAAGATCTCCCCTCATTCTTCTGAATTCCAATGAGTATAGCCCCAAGTCTACTCAGTCTCTCCTCATAATCCAACCCTCTCCACTCTGGAATCAGCCTAGTGAATCTCCTCTGCACCCCCTCCAGTGCCAGTAAATCCTTTCTCAAGTAAGGAGACGAAAACTGTACACAGTAACTCCAGGTGTGGCCTCACCAGCACCTTATACAGCTGCAACATAACCTCGCTGTTTTCAAACTCCATCCCTCTAGTAATGAAGGAAAAAAATTCCATTTGCTTTCTTAATTAAAAGCTAATGGAAAAACTTTTAATTGTTAACTGTGTCCAATGGGATTGAGAGGAGCCTGCCCTTGGGGCGGTGGAACTGCTCCCCCCCACCCCACCCCACCCCACCCGACCCCTGCTACCTGGGGGACAGGTGAATTGTCTCTGGAGTGTGCTCTGGTTTATGGACAGTGTGTCTGATGTTGTGTCTCTAAGTTTCTAACCTGAGAATTTTGTTTTTGTGTTTTCCAGTGGTCCTATGCTTTTTATTTAATTCATCTTCAGGGGAAGCAGGGATTCCAGCTGTTCTGTAAAACAGAAGACATGAAGAGGAAGTGGATGGAGCAATTTGAAATGGCAATGTGAGTCATCTTCGTGAAGTTACTGTGGACCACAATGCAGGCTGCCTGCTCTGAGCTAATATAAACTAGTGAAGGCAGAGGTCACTGTAAATGGGTTTCTCACCTCATTACTCAGGATAACTCGAATGTATTCCCTAATCCTGAATCAACATATGGGCAATGATTAGTATAGTGGATAACAAAACTGGCAGGTGGAGTGAGAGTGCGGAATATAGGCTGATTTAATCCAGACCTCAGACAAACCAATCAGAATATAATGTTTCCCAAAGTGAGAACATAGAACAATACAGCACAAACAGGGCCTTCGGCCCACATGTTGCGCCGATCACATCTACCAATCCACAAACCTATCTATAACCCCCTATCCTATTCCTTTCCAAATACTCATCCAGAAGTCTTTTAAAAGACCCCAGTGAGTTTGCCTCACAACGGCAATCGGTTCCATTCACTCACCACCCTCTGAGTGAAAAACCTACCCCTGACATCTCCTTTGTATTTGCTCCCTGCACCTTAAATCTTTGTCCTCTCGTAGTGACCATTTCAGCTCGGGGAAATAGTCTCCGAGAGTCCACCCTATCTATTCCTCTTACCATTTTATAAGCCTCTATCAGGTCGCCTCTCAACCTACGTCTCTCCAGTGAGAAGAGTCCCAGCTCCCTCAACCTATCTTCATAAGGCCTGCCTCCCAATCCAGGCAGCATCCTTGTAAATCTCCTCTGAACTCTCTCAATAGCCTCTACATCCTTCCTATAATGAGGCGACCAGAACTGCGCACAATACTCCAACTGGGGTCTGACAAGAGTCTTATAGAGCTGCATCATTACCTCCTGACTCCTAAACTCTATTCCTCGATTAATGAAGGCCAGTACACCAAACGCCTTCTTGACCACTTCCTCCACTTGTGAGGCCGATTTAAGAGTCCTATGGACTCGGACCCCGAGATCCTTCTGCTCTACAACACAGCTAAGACTCCTACCCCTTATATTATACCCCTTCATCCCATTATTGTTGCCAAAGTGGACCACTACACATTTATCCTCATTGAAGTCCATCTGCCACTTCTCCGCCCAGTTTTGCATCCTGTCTATGTCCCGCTGCAACTTTTGGCATCCCTGATGAAGCGGAGAAATTTACAGGTCCAAGAAAAGAATTGCTTAAAGTGAGTGGACAAGTAGAAAGAAATAATTAAAAAGATAAAAAATGTGTTGGTCTTTACCTGAAAATAGCTGTACTATGAAGGGGTAGAATTGATTCTGGAATCATTGTGTTCAGTTCTGGGCTCTGTATCTCCAGATACAGAGGAAGACTTTATCTGGAGAGGCTGCAACACATTCACCGGAATGAATGATAACATTGAAGTAAAATGATTATATTATGAGGACAATTTACAGAGAATATATAAACCAATAACAGGTGACATCCTGGATCAGTATTCCTGTCTCCTTTCCTAACTCCATCAATGTAATCTTCAATCTTTCTTCAATTTCTTTCTAGAAAACATCTCTACTTTTCAATTCCCTTCAGAAATGAAGCCCAGTGCTTGATTCACTCTTTCGTGGTCTGATTTTGTGCTGCTTCACTACTTTTAATCATTTGTATATTTATTACTCAGATTTCACTGCTTCTCATACCTATTTAGACGTACTTTCTGAATGATACCAAATGTATTACCTCAGATTTATCAATAATGAAATTAATTTGTCAATTTTCAAACCCTTCTATATTTTATTAGTTTGTAATTTATCACATTTGTCCCATTTGAGATCATCACCAAATTTAGAAATAATGTTTTTGTTCCCAAAGTCTAAATGATTAATATAAATTGTAAACACAGTGATCTTAGGACTGATCCCAGTGTATCACACATTCCACTTTCTGCAACAACAGCCCTTTGCTCCTCCTCGCTTTCTCACTTGTATCCAAAAAGCAATCCGTCTCCGTTACTTGTTTTTTGCATCTGCATGTTACAATCGTGTTGGCTGCTTATTCCGTGACTCCTTTTCAAAGGTAGTCTTTTTCTCTTCTTTGGACACAGGTGAGGTCCCAGAGGACTGGAGAATAGCTAATGTTGTACCGTTGTTTAAAAAGGGTGGTAGGGATAACGCTGGTAAGTTTGGCCGGTGAGTTTGACGTCAGTGGTAGGGAAGCTGTTGGAGGGGATTCTTAGAGATAGGATGTATAGGCACTTAAAGTGTTGCGATCTGATTAGGGATACGCAGCATGGCTTTGTTAAGGGGAGGTCGTGCCTTACAAATCTGGTAGAATTTTTTGAGAAGGTGACGAAAATGGTGGACGAAGGGCAAGCCGTTGATGTCGTCTATATGGATTTCAGTAAGGCATTTGACAAAGTCCCTCATGGGAGGTTAGTTGAGAAGATCAAGGCTAATGGGATACAAGGACAGGTAGCTAGATGGATAAGTAACTGGCTTGGTAATAGGAGACAGAGAGTAATAGTGGAAGGGTGTTTCTCTAGCTGGAGGTCGGTCACTAGTGGTGTGCCGCAGGGCTCGGTACTGGGACCTCTTCTATTTGTAATATATATAAATGACTTGGAAGAGGGAGTAAGTGGAGTGATCAGCAAGTTTGCAGACGATACAAAGATGGCTGGACTTGCGGATAGTGAGGAGCATTGTCAGGCGATGCAGCAGGACATAGATAGGCTGGTAGCTTGGGCAGATAGATGGCAGATGGAATTCAATCCTGATAAATGTGAGGTGATGCATTTCGGGAGAAAGAATGTAGGGGGGAGGTATATGATAAAGGGTAGACCTATTAAGAGTATAGAAACGCAGAGGGACCTGGGGGTGCAGGTGAACAAGTCTCTGAAGGTGGCAGAGCAAGTGGAGAAGGTTGTGAAGAAAGCATATGGTATGCCAGCCTTTATAGGAAGGGGTATAGAGTACAAGAGCTGGCCTTTAATGTTGCAGTTGGATAAAACATTGGTTAAACCTCATTTGGAATACTGTGTCCAGTTCTGGTCGCCTTACTACCCGAAGGACGTGGAGACTCTGGAGAGAGTGCAGAGGAGGTTTACCAGGATGCTGCCTGGTATGGAAGGTCTGAGTTATGAGGAGAGGTTAGGTAAATTGGGGCTGTTTTCCTTAGAAAGACATAGACTTAGAGGAGATCTAACAGAGGTATACAAGATTATGAGGGGTATAGATAGAGTAAACAGGGTTAAGCTTTTTCCTAGGATGGACTCGAATAGCATGAGGTATCACGGGCTTAGGGTGAGGGGGGTAGGTATAATTTGGATGCTAGAGGGAGTTTTTTCACAGAGGGTGGTGGGGGTATGGAATGCGCTGCCAAGTAGTTGTGGTATATATGGACTTTAGTAAGGCGTTCAATAAGGTGGCCCATGGAAGGCTTCTGCAGAAAATGCAGATGTATGGGATTGAGGGTGATTTAGCTAATTGGATTGGGAATTGGCTAGCAGATAGAAGACAGAGGGTGGTGGTTGATGGGAGATATACATCGTGGAGTTTGGTTACAAGTGGTGTAACTCAGGGATCTGTTTTGGGGCCCCTGCTGTTTGTAATTTTTATAAATGATCTGGATGAGGGTATTGAGAGATGGATTAGTAAATTTGCAGATGACACTAAAGTCGGTGGAGTGGTAGATAGTGAAGAGGGGTGTTATAGTTTGCAGAGAGACTTGGACAAGTTGCAGAGCTGGTCCGAGAGGTGGCAAATGGAGTTTAATGTGGAAAAGTGTGAGGTAATTCACTTTGGCAGGAATAACAAATGTGTAGAGTATAGGGCGAATGGTAGGAGTCTTAATGTGTTGATGAACAGAGGGATCTTGGTGTTATGGTGCATTAGATCCCTGAAAGTTGGCAATCAAGTCGATAAGGTTGTTAAGAAGGCATACGGAGTCTTAGTTTTATTGGTAGGGGGATTGAATTTGGAGCCGCAACGTCATGTTGCAACTGTACAAAACTCTAGTGCGGCCGCACTTGGAGTATTGTGTGCAGTTCGGTCCTCGCATTATAAGGAAAGATGTGGAGGCATTGGAGGGGGTACAGAGGAGGTTTACCAGGATGTTGCCTGGTATGGAGGGCAGGTCTTATGAGAGAGGCTGAGGGATTTGAGGTTGTTTTCGTTAGAAAGAAGGCGGCTAAGAGGAGACCTTATTGAAACATATAAGATGATTAGAGGTTTAGATAGGGTGGACAGTGATAGCCTTTTTCCTAGGATGGAGAAAGCTAGCACGAGGGGACATAGCTTTAAATTAAGGGGTGGTGGTTTTAGGAAGATGTCAGAGGTAGGTTCTTTACCCAGAGGGTGGTAAGGGTATGGAATGCCCTGCCTGCTGCAGTTGTAGATGCGCCAAGTTACATAGAACAGAGAACCTTACAGCACAGAACAGGCCCTTCGGCCTTCGATGTTGTGCCGACCAAAATAAAAAGCAATGCCCCTCCAAACTAAACCATTCCCTTCCTTTCCATATACTTATCAACTAACCTCTTAAACGCCACCAAACTTGGCGCATCTACAACTGCTGCAGGCAGTGCATTCCACTCCCTAATCACTCTTTGGGTAAAGAAGCTACCTCTGATATCCGTCCTATAACTATCACCCCTTAATTTAAAGCTGTGTCCCCTCGTGCTAACTTTCTCCATCCTAGTGAAAAGGCTATCAGTCCACCTATCTAAAACCTCTAATCATCTTAGATGTTCGATTAGGTCACCTCTTAGCGCCTCCTTCTAACGAAAACAACCTCAATCCCTCAGCCTCTCCTTATGGGGTAAGACCTTGCCCTCCATACCAGGAACATCCTGGTAAAACTCCCTGTACCTCCCAATGCCTCCACATCGTTCTTATTAATGTGGGACAAGAACTGCAACACCAATACTCCAAGGTGCGGCGCACTAGAGTTTTGTACAGTTGCAAATGACGTTGCTGGCTCCGACATTCAAAATCCCCTACCAAAGAAGCTAAGACTCCATATGCTTCTAACAACCTTATCGACTTGACTGCCTACTTTTAGGGATCTATGCACAAATACACCAAGATCCCTCTGTTCATCAACACTATTAAGAATCCTACCATTAGCCCTATACTCTACACATTTATTATTCCTGCCATAGTGCATTACCTCACACTTTTCCATTAAACTCCATTTGCCACCTCTCGGCCCAGCTCTGCAACTTGTCCAAGTCTCTCTGCAAACTATAACACCCCTCTTCACTATCTACTCCTCCACCGACTTTAGTGTCATCTGCAAATTTACTAATCCATCCTTCATACCCTCATCCAGATCATTTATAAAAATTACAAACAGCAGGGGCCCCAAAACAGACCCCTGAGGTACACCACTTGTCACCAAACTCCACGATGAATATCTCCCATCAACCACCACCCTCTGTTCTTCTATCTGCTGGCAATCTAACCCAATTGGTAAATCACCCTCTATCCCATACATCTGCATTTTTCTGCAGCAGTCTTCCATGGCCACCTTATCAAAGCCCTTACTAAAGTCCATATATACCCACATCAAAACCGCCTTACCCCCATCAACCTCTTTCGTCACTTTTCAAAAACCTCAATGAGGTAGTAAGGCACGACTACCCCTCACAAGATCATGCTGACTATCCCAATCATATTCATTTCTTCTATAAATAACTATAAAATTCATCCCTAATAATGTCTCTCCAATACTTTGCCCACAAAACAGAAATAGATCACTGGCTATAATTCCCTGGAAAGTCTCTCTTCCCCTTCTTGAACAACGGGACCACATTCGCTATCCTCCAGTCCTCCGGAACCACCCCGTAACCAACGAGGACCTGAAGATCAGAGCCAGAGGCTCTGCAATCTCCTCTCTTGCCTCCCAGAGAATCCTAGGGTAAATCCCATCCGGCCCAGGGGACATATCCAACTTCAAACCCTCGAGAATATCTAGCACATTCCTCCTATCTTACTGCAAGTAACTTGCAGTTGCAACCCTGTACTCAGTGTACCATAACTACACTTTACATCACCTGCGGGAATACCGAAGAGAAATATTTATTCATGACTCTCCCAATCTTTCAGGCTCCAGATACAACTCCCACTGCATGTCTAGATGGGCCTAATCTTGATCCTAAACCAATTTCTATGCTTAGCATATCTAAGGAAAGTTTTAGGATTCTCCTTAAATCCTATCAGCCAAAGTCTTTCGGCCCTCTTAGCTCTCCTCAATTCACTTTTTAGCTCCTTCCTGGCTAATCTATAGCTATCCATTGCACTAACTGAGCTTCAAGCCTCATCCTGACGTAAGCCTCCTTTTTCTTCTTAACCAGCAAATCAACTTTTTTCGTACACCAAGGCTCTCTTACTCGACCATTTCCTCCCTGCCTGACAGGGACATACTTATCAAGGACTCGCAGCAGCTGCTCCTTGAATAAGCACCACATTCCAGCTGTTCCCATTCCCTGTAGTTCCCTAGTCCAATCTATGCACCCTAATTCTCTCCTGATGGCCTCATAATTACCCTTCCCCCAGCTATAACTACTGCCCCCAGCTTCATGCCTATCCCTATCCATAACTAAGGTGAACGTAACCGAATTGTGGTCACTATCACCAAAATGTTCACCAACTTCCAAGCCTGACACCTGGTCTGGCTCATTGCCCAGCCCCAAATCCAATG